>BLKR01000440.1:245000-522987 GCA_011170035.1 Teleogryllus occipitalis | reverse complement strand
AGTATAATGAATTAGTTTACATTTGCATTGTATAATTTAAAAAAAAGACGCAATATGCCTGTAACAAATAATGTACTTCCGGGTCAATGACCCCCATCTCGATCAGGTTTTTGTCCAGTTTCCCTGATCCATTGAGCAAAAGCTGAGATGGCCCCTTGATTTGCTTCTGGACGTAAATGTAGCTTCACTATGCGCACGTTTTGTTGAACTTTCCTTTACTTGTAGTGGTAGTAGAGCTTGGGGTGAGTTTCTATTTTGTTAACAATACAGAAAAATCAAGTCTGTTCGTTTCTTTACCGTTAAAAATAAGTTTTCTATAATTTGGCAACGAAAATATCTAGTTTTTGAAATGTTAATCTCTCGCTTTTTTAAATTTGTTGATATTATTATTATTATTATTATTAATCTTTCAACTATTAATAGTTAAATTGTTGGGAAGAGATTCTGAAACTCAAGAAAGCGTGCGCAGATGATTTTCTCCCCCATACGTCACATACAGTTTTTGACTGTTTTTTGACTAAATAAATAAAATCGCTCGAGAGCTAGCCTACGAATGGTTTCTTTTCTCTGACTTATTGAAATGAAAATGAAATTATCATGGCAGCAGAAATACAAAATGAACATATTTTCAATTCATATACAATTAAATTGACATATGAAAACCATGTAAACATTTTTTTTGCTTACATTTTCCGTTAAAAAAATAGTTTTCTCTTGCATGGAAATTTTAGTTATTGGTAATGATACATATAACATTAGTATGAATTAAAAGTACGTAAATTTATGTATTTATGTATATAAAAATTACTATGCATTTTTCAAATTTTAACTACGAATTGATTTTAATTTTCAAATGATCCAAAAGTATGGAAACTTACAAACATGGGTTTAAGAAAATAGTTCAAGATGTTGGCCAGATTTTGATAATAGTGCACTGAATAATTAATTGAAAGAAAATATTAAGAAAATATTAAGAAAATATTAGTACACATTTTATTAAAATGTGAACCAATTCTTTAATAAAATGTTGTGATATTAAAGAATTGGTTCAGGATGAGTACCTTAAAAAATAACTATTATAATTTCAAAGTGTATTTGAACTCAATTTCAAGCAATTTTCATTCGTCCTTCATCGGTCATATTCCATGTAGTGGGATCTAAAATCATCTAACATCTTCAAAATCCATATCTTCTACCACACATTAAGCGATTTTGTCAGTTTTTTTCCCGGCAACTGTGAATATCATTAAAAGTTACATGGGCCACACCTCCAACTGACGTTTGGGGTCATTGCCCTCGCCACACCCCCCGTCCGCTTTGATCCCGTGAAACCGGCCTCCACACGTTCGGCCGAGGACGGAGCGACAAGGTTATATAAACGGGACCTGCCTCCATGCTGCCGGCAGGGCCAATAATTATATTCAAAAGAACAGGAATGTTTGTGCGTTGGAGCAACCGGGCCAATGAAAGTGATACAAATTCACGGTAGATTTGAAAGGAAATCGGAGGGTATAGATAGTAACGTTCACCGCCCTCATTTATCGCTGATGGCGTTCTCGAGTGCACGAAAGACATAAAAGGCTTGGATACCGTCTGTCGGTTTGAGAGTTATGTGAGCATAATTGAAATGTTACTTTCTCGTTTACTTGCAAAATTATGTTAAGAGCTATGCAATTTTAAATGAGTGAACTGTTTGAGGAATAGCAACAAAAAAAACTTTTAATTTATTTTCGTAATTTCTATTGATTACGTTTCTTTACTTAGGCAGGAATGTCTTCAATTATCGGAAAAAGCGTGTATCAGACTAAAAGTATATTTCTTCCCAGAGTCAGTCATATTTTGGAAACCACATAACTGACACGACAAGAGTTAAGTAATTAAAGAACTTATTTCAAATATTGAGACTCCATTTCCGTTTGTTTTCAAGTTTTACTTATCAATATATTCTTCGGGCTCTTCTCCATCACACTGACAAATATTTTGATCAATAATTGGATTTCTTCTGTGTTAAATAATATCCGAAAGCCTTTGGGCCGCATCTTGAACTATAGGACTAAATACTTTCCTTTCGCCAAAAATTGAATTTCATGCAGATACGTTACTATGGCAATAAGCTCTTCACTCGTGAAAGGTAGCTCGAAAACATCTGTAATAAAGGGAATTAATTAAATGGTTATATTCGGTTCTCATTCAGCCTTGAATGTAGTTTGTTCAATTTCTTAGTACGTAACATGAGCATATGAAACAAATACACGCCTTTCTTTTGTATTGTGTTTTTAAAGTTCCACTCACATATTAATAACCTGACCACAATATAAAAAAACGCTCATATCGAGTGACAATAATACGGTGACGTATCTAAGAAAATATGCTTCTGACCAGTTGATCTTTTGATTGAAAACCGGGAGAGTGGACAGCAGTGAACGACGGCCCCGCCCCGCCCCCGACTCCGACACCTAGAGAGGAGGCGAACCCGCGTGACACGAATTGGCCGCCACCGCGCCGGGTTTACCTCTTTCTACACGTCACTACCTCTCTATTGCAAGCAATGCAGCTGCAGCAACTGTTCGTGCAGCACAGGGAGGGACCTGTTTGAATTGCGCGCCCGGAAGTAGCAAATGACTCGAATTTTGGAAAGGAGACGAGTTGTGTTGGAAAGCGGCAGCTTTATTTTTGCCCCGACCGAGAATCGAACCCGGAGTCGCCTTCCAGAAAGCTAGCGTGCTGTTCATGGAACACCAAAAGGGACGTAGTAATGTAAATATAGTTAAAATTTGTAAATATTAGCTAAATAGTCCTGTGTACCTGTCATACAGAAGTGACCTGTCAAAATTAATGTCAACATCGTTTTACATGATCTTCCTGGCGTGTCTATCTACAATCACCTTAGTTTAATAATAGATACCCAAACGTTATTCTTACTCATCCTTAAGATTACATAGGAAAACATAATTTCATTTATACGTGCCAAAAAAAACCCCTTGTCCCTCCCCCAGCTCGTATCCGCCTACACCGATGTTTCCCTCCGTGTTAACCTTGTTTCTCTGCTCAGCAGCGTGCAATCGCTTCCAATTTGACGCAGCAGCTTGCAAAGTCTGAACAGCAAGTCCATTGTGCTTCTGTAAGATAATTCCCGATGGTACCTGTTCAATCTCCGATCAAATTCGCTAGCAGGGTGCTGCCTCTAATTGCCTTCTACCCAAGCGGCCACCCGCCGTTCAGAACATGCTTTCGCCAACCCTCACAGAGCCTGCTCCAAGAGCATTCCAGCATGCAGCCGCGTATTGAAAGAAAAGCCCAAGTTTAAATCCCAAGTGAAATCGTTTCTGCTGCATAACTGTTTCTAAACAATTAGAGACTATACTGAGCATCGCAAGAAAAGTAACATTAATTTTAACAATGATACATAATGCATTATTTACCATTTGGACTGTATAAATGTGCATAAACAACCTGTAACAACTATTGTAACAGAGCTTCCGGGTCAATGACCCCCATCTCGATCAGGTTTTTCGTCCAGTTTCCCTGATCCATTGAGCAAATGCTGAGATGACCCCTTGTTTTGCTTCTGGACATAAATGTAACTTCATTTTCTGTGCACGTCTTCTAGAATTCAGTGGGAAATACAATTATTCAAATTATCGTTTCCATGTTGTCGCGGCAGGAAGTAATAAGAGCCAAAATTTATTGCTTATTTATCCTTGAAAATAGATTTTATTACATGGGAGTTTTTTTCCCCCTTTCAAAATTCAAAATTTAAGTAGTATATGGCTTATTGTAGGGATCACAGAATTTTGAAAATGTGCACACAATTCACTTTTCCCCATAGCACGTCATACGCAGTTTTTTAACTGTTTTTTTGACGTAAAATAAATTTAAAAAAATTAAAAAAGCCCAAAATGGAAATGGGCTATAAAATCATTTACACGTAGTGTCTTCGCGCGGGCCTCTTCTTCTCACGGCGCCGTCACTTCCGCCGAAGCACGTACTTTAAAAACGAACTCCCCTTTGAGCCTCCGTTCCCCGCGTGCACTGACCGCTGCTCCCCGGCGCCGCCACGGCTGCCGTCTTAGAAATAATTAGCAAGGGCTGGGCCCACACCGGCGCGCGGCGGGCTCTCACCGGCATCGCTCCACTAACTGCCACCGACCGCAAAATGTATACAAACATTTCTCTGAATCGCTACGTACCCCCCTCGCCAATACAGCACTATTAAGGCATTTTGCCGACAAAAAGCTCCACATCAGCAATACGAACGCGCCAGTGTGGCCGCCTCGCTTTTTCTCTATCAGCAAGCTAGATGCTGCGGTTACCGTGAGAAAAAAACGATCATTTAAATAGAACAAAGTGTAGCCGCCATCGCAGGCAACACTTTATCAATCAACCAGCACGGCCAAAAGACCTTTTCTTTTCCTAGGGCTTGTATCCAGCCGACAGCCGGTTGCCCTTTACGTCCTAAAGGGACGCATATTCGACCATACACTAGACAAACACTTGCGGGCTCCTCTGATCTGGGGTCAGCAGAACGCGAGGCCCTCCGCGACAACACACACACAAAGTCACGGGACAAACAGCCATGCCCAAGGCGGGACTCGAACCCGCGACCCTTCGGACCGAAGCGTTGAGTCGGTACTCGCTCTTAGCCACCTCGGCCATCCAGGTCGGCACGGCCAAAAGACCACTAGCTCTAAATTCATGTCACTCGTGTGTATCAGCCGCCACCTGGCCAAGCTCCTCAACCAGCTCTGGGCAACTGAGTCCGCGCCCATTCCAGTTCGTAACGCCGAATTGCATGGAGCCAACCTCAGCCCTGACGGCATCCGCACACTTAGCCGAGTGATTTGGGTTGGTGCTTGCAGTACAACAAACTGTAAGTAAAGTGAACTTCAAGAAAGAAAAGCATTCATAAACTTTCTTAGGTTCGTCCGGTTTACTACTCACTAAAATAACCGATTTGTATTTATGCAAATATTAAACTTGAGTTTATTTCTTATTGCATATTGACTCTCATTCACCCTGAATGCCCTGAAACCCGTTCTGATCCCGTACATAGTCGCACTCGCAGCACGGCACCTCCCAACGTGTTGCATCTGCTACAGTACCTTCTTCCTCATTGAAGCGCATCTGTTTAGCGCTCTCTGATCGGTAGTTTTCCGCGGTTTCTCCGATCAACACCAGGCGAATGCCGGAGCAGTACCCTACCAAACGGGCCACGGACCGAGCGCGATCTGTCCTTCCCATTCCTTGTCCTATCCTCTCCCCTTACATACACTTACACTAACATGCACTACACGACTACATATCCCGGGAGACCGGTCGGGAGCTTAGAGCTTGTCCCGGTTGGGGCGGTGCCCCGCTGGTGGGAGAGTCCTGGTTTGGGGGAAACCCCACTAGCCGACGGTAGGTCGGCGCCGGATCTCGCCATCCGGCGGGGGAAAATCACCGCCATCTCTCGAGAGAGAAAAACATGCACTACACTAACGGGACTAATGACCAGAGCAGTTGACGCGCCCGGAAACACGAAAAAATCAATCAATGAATGTTTAGCGCTCCTTTTCCTTCATATCTCATAAAGCAGCGCCACGCTCTCGCGGAACACGTCTCAAATAACAAACAATGGCGGAGCGGCGGCGCGCTCACGGGCTTCCCTCGCTTCCCAGGTGGATGGGCTCCACGGCAGCCGCCGCCGCGCGCCACCCTAGCGCAGGCGTCTTTAATGGAACGAGAAGCAATTGGTGGTATCGGTCCTTACCACAATGATGTCGATGATCTGTTGATTTAGCGAAACAGTTTGTGAGAACCTCTTCTACTACGACTCCCTTGAACCTCCCATAATATATTGCTAAGTAATCGACAGTAATAAAATGGAAATTTTTATCTTATTCGATCGCCTTTATATGCTGTGTGTTTGAAGATCTCATTGAGCAATTATGTATTTGTGTTAAATATACCAAAATCATGTTTATTGAATAGTAACATTAATTCTATACACAAGCCCAATAAAGAGTTCACTAGTGCATTGAACTTTCATCAGTTTAGTTCTACTACCATTAGGGTCTTGCCATATCGCTTTTATATCACTTTTGCAAATACCTTTTATTGCGATCAAAGTAGTCTAGAAGCTGATATGAAAGATAGACCAGTCGTTCCAACCAAAATGTTCTTTTACAGAACAAAAATTAAGATAATGAAGAAAATTGCAAATCAAGGCATCAAGAATGTTATACCTCCATAAAGACTAGTTCATCTGAATAGATATAATTGTGATAGCAAAATATCTAATCCCTAAAAATGTCACACCTCACACTTATCAAATGGAATTATTGTGAAATTGAAATATAAATAATTTGTCAATAGCAGGCTATGTCAGAGACAGTCAATGGTAAGCTATGACTGCTACACAAGTCATGACAATATTGAATAACGAGTAAAGAAATTAATGTAGTAGTACAATCTGTACAAGTTTCCTGGTTTGGAAACTCAATGGCATCAACTAGTAATGTGAATATGTCTTAAAAAGAGAAAACAATGAAATACAAGTAGTAAATCCGCATTAAGTTTTTCCAATATCTGGCATTTCGAAATACCACTTAAAAGGATTCTGTGGTACCTACTTTTATTCAACTATATGCTCTATAAATCAAAAAGGAAATATAAATAAGTCAACATTCTTTGGACAATATATTTTTAAAATATTATTTTAATTACACAATAAAATTACCGCGTTACTTACTAAAAGGTGACTATAACCTGCAGGGGAGTGTTGCTTGCTAATTTGCACGCACCGCCACGTTCTCTCGACGGGGCATACCAATTCGCACACGCGTCAGAATAAAGGTCTACAGTGCGTTTCCAAAGGTGGTTAAGATTGGTATAGGTAGTGAGGACATGTATACAATTTGTACGACCATATGAAAATCGGATGGATTGTTGGATGGAAGAATTAGGTCACACAAAATCAGTCAGATTAGAAGCTTTTGAACTGAAAAATGATAAACACAACAGAAGTAAGACTTAGTTACGCTGTTGTGGGAATCATTAAGGAATTTTAATTTTTCAGTGTACTTTACATGAAGCTACTGTGACATTTTCAAACGTATCTAAAAAATGACTGCAATTTTTTCTTTAACTTAGCTCGAATATAAGAAAGTGCATTTATAAATGTATAGTTCTGATTATTATTAAAACATTCAATTTCTTTAAAACATCGGAAAATTCCAAAAGTTCAATTTTTTTAGACCTGTCCTACACCTACCATATTAAAACCACATTTCTCAATGCAATTCGTCCACCAATGTTAGATCTTTAATTGGCGTCACGCACGTTCTTAAAAGACTATGCGTGGTTGTTGAATAATGAGGGGATGAAAAGTTTTTATCCCGAGCAGTCCCATTAGTTTGGAGTGATAGCACAAGGCGAAAAAATAGAAAAGTATTTTATCTTACATGTTAACTTAAAAACGTGTATAGTCAAAACCAATTTTAGTGAAAATTATGTTAAATAATTGTTTTCGTCATTCTTAAAGAAGATTTTGTTTTGTTTTGCTGAAGTCAGCACTGCCTTTTTCTGTATCCTAAATAATTTTTTTACGCTTAAAGACTATAAAAGCGTAAACGCCTAATCGAGTGTTTGAGGTGAAATTAAATTTAAAAGTTTCAATGGCAATTGTTATTCAATTGTTTCATTAAAAGCAGTTTCATGTCTTGATGACTTCATAGAGTCCATTTTGAACAAGAGATCCCCAGCATCTGCATTTTTCGTGGCGATAAACATTTCTAGAGTCGAGATATCCAATTTATTATCTTTCTTACTGTTAATGAGAGAGCTTCTATATTGCACAAAAGCATTTCTGGTCAAGGATATCCAATGGCGTGTGTCTCAGCCTCTGAAATGTATTCTCACATCCTGCGTGCCGTTCGCGCCTGACGATGATAAAATCCAGTCTTGAGAAAATTCCTTTCGAGTTGAGAACTGCAGGCGGAGGAAAGAGGCAAATGGAAATAGAAATCGCACGCTGCCGACTCCCATCCTGCGGAACCGAATTTCTCCCGGGAACCCTTCCGGCAGGTTCAAGGCGAAGAGGGACCCAAGGTTTCCTTCCATCGCGAAGCCCAATCGCCGGGAAGAGTCCCCACCCCACTGACCAGGGGCGCCCACAAAACAAGACGCTGAGAGCACTGGCATCCACTGGGGACTTTTTATCCCCCTTCATGAACAGAATTTATCTCTCTATTCAACAATTCTTCTTCATTTTTTTGTAAAATCAATAGGGTCCCAGAGAGAATTTGTATACCGGTTTAATTTCACAAATTCGGTTAGAAGTAAATACATGTTCGTATGTTTGCATTTTCCTTATTGCATTTTCCCACTTTGAGTACTTCTTTATAATAACGTTGGAATCCAACGACACAATTTAGAACAGAACTCCAAATATCCTAGTTTAAACAGGAAACGGAATGATTCTTATTCGCGGAAATTCGGATGATGAACTAACACTCGGAAATAGGTAAAAAGACGTAATGAAAACGTAACTTAATTCGGAAATTAGATATAACAAATGGTGCTTACGGGAGGGAGAGGAGGGGAGAGGGTTGTGCCGTTCCCTTAAAATTTTCAAAGGGAATGCATTGCCTTAAGTAAGGATTATTTCAGTAAATATATTAAATCTCAGTAAAAAAAAGACCACATAGAAACGTTAAAAAAATTGCAGTAATTATGATAAACAGATAGACTACCCGCATATTGTTAGGGATTAGTCTATTTTCATATTGTTATCGTGTTTGTAGTTTGAATATTATTGTCTTAGTATCTATATAAATAAAAGCGATTGCACGCTGCTGAGCAGAGAAACAAGGTTAACACGGAGGGAAACATCGGTGTAGGCGGATACGAGCTGGGGGAGGGACAAGGGGTTTTTTTTGGCACGTATAAATGAAATTATGTTTTCCTATGTAATCTTAAGGATGAGTAAGAATAACGTTTGGGTATCTATTATTAAACTAAGGTGATTGTAGATAGACACGCCAGGAAGATCATGTAAAACGATGTTGACATTAATTTTGACAGGTCACTTCTGTATGACAGGTACACAGGACTATTTAGCTAATATTTACAAATTTTAACTATATTTACATTACTACGTCCCTTTTGGTGTTCCATGAACAGCACGCTAGCTTTCTGGAAGGCGACTCCGGGTTCGATTCTCGGTCGGGGCAAAAATAAAGCTGCCGCTTTCCAACACAACTCGTCTCCTTTCCAAAATTCGAGTCATTTGCTACTTCCGGGCGCGCAATTCAAACAGGTCCCTCCCTGTGCTGCACGAACAGTTGCTGCAGCTGCATTGCTTGCAATAGAGAGGTAGTGACGTGTAGAAAGAGGTAAACCCGGCGCGGTGGCGGCCAATTCGTGTCACGCGGGTTCGCCTCCTCTCTAGGTGTCGGAGTCGGGGGCGGGGCGGGGCCGTCGTTCACTGCTGTCCACTCTCCCGGTTTTCAATCAAAAGATCAACTGGTCAGAAGCATATTTTCTTAGATACGTCACCGTATTATTGTCACTCGATATGAGCGTTTTTTTATATTGTGGTCAGGTTATTAATATGTGAGTGGAACTTTAAAAACACAATACAAAAGAAAGGCGTGTATTTGTTTCATATGCTCATGTTACGTACTAAGAAATTGAACAAACTACATTCAAGGCTGAATGAGAACCGAATATAACCATTTAATTAATTCCCTTTATTACAGATGTTTTCGAGCTACCTTTCACGAGTGAAGAGCTTATTGCCATAGTAACGTATCTGCATGAAATTCAATTTTTGGCGAAAGGAAAGTATTTAGTCCTATAGTTCAAGATGCGGCCCAAAGGCTTTCGGATATTATTTAACACAGAAGAAATCCAATTATTGATCAAAATATTTGTCAGTGTGATGGAGAAGAGCCCGAAGAATATATTGATAAGTAAAACTTGAAAACAAACGGAAATGGAGTCTCAATATTTGAAATAAGTTCTTTAATTACTTAACTCTTGTCGTGTCAGTTATGTGGTTTCCAAAATATGACTGACTCTGGGAAGAAATATACTTTTAGTCTGATACACGCTTTTTCCGATAATTGAAGACATTCCTGCCTAAGTAAAGAAACGTAATCAATAGAAATTACGAAAATAAATTAAAAGTTTTTTTTGTTGCTATTCCTCAAACAGTTCACTCATTTAAAATTGCATAGCTCTTAACATAATTTTGCAAGTAAACGAGAAAGTAACATTTCAATTATGCTCACATAACTCTCAAACCGACAGACGGTATCCAAGCCTTTTATGTCTTTCGTGCACTCGAGAACGCCATCAGCGATAAATGAGGGCGGTGAACGTTACTATCTATACCCTCCGATTTCCTTTCAAATCTACCGTGAATTTGTATCACTTTCATTGGCCCGGTTGCTCCAACGCACAAACATTCCTGTTCTTTTGAATATAATTATTGGCCCTGCCGGCAGCATGGAGGCAGGTCCCGTTTATATAACCTTGTCGCTCCGTCCTCGGCCGAACGTGTGGAGGCCGGTTTCACGGGATCAAAGCGGACGGGGGGTGTGGCGAGGGCAATGACCCCAAACGTCAGTTGGAGGTGTGGCCCATGTAACTTTTAATGATATTCACAGTTGCCGGGAAAAAAACTGACAAAATCGCTTAATGTGTGGTAGAAGATATGGATTTTGAAGATGTTAGATGATTTTAGATCCCACTACATGGAATATGACCGATGAAGGACGAATGAAAATTGCTTGAAATTGAGTTCAAATACACTTTGAAATTATAATAGTTATTTTTTAAGGTACTCATCCTGAACCAATTCTTTAATATCACAACATTTTATTAAAGAATTGGTTCACATTTTAATAAAATGTGTACTAATATTTTCTTAATATTTTCTTAATATTTTCTTTCAATTAATTATTCAGTGCACTATTATCAAAATCTGGCCAACATCTTGAACTATTTTCTTAAACCCATGTTTGTAAGTTTCCATACTTTTGGATCATTTGAAAATTAAAATCAATTCGTAGTTAAAATTTGAAAAATGCATAGTAATTTTTATATACATAAATACATAAATTTACGTACTTTTAATTCATACTAATGTTATATGTATCATTACCAATAACTAAAATTTCCATGCAAGAGAAAACTATTTTTTTAACGGAAAATGTAAGCAAAAAAAATGTTTACATGGTTTTCATATGTCAATTTAATTGTATATGAATTGAAAATATGTTCATTTTGTATTTCTGCTGCCATGATAATTTCATTTTCATTTCAATAAGTCAGAGAAAAGAAACCATTCGTAGGCTAGCTCTCGAGCGATTTTATTTATTTAGTCAAAAAACAGTCAAAAACTGTATGTGACGTATGGGGGAGAAAATCATCTGCGCACGCTTTCTTGAGTTTCAGAATCTCTTCCCAACAATTTAACTATTAATAGTTGAAAGATTAATAATAATAATAATAATAATATCAACAAATTTAAAAAAGCGAGAGATTAACATTTCAAAAACTAGATATTTTCGTTGCCAAATTATAGAAAACTTATTTTTAACGGTAAAGAAACGAACAGACTTGATTTTTCTGTATTGTTAACAAAATAGAAACTCACCCCAAGCTCTACTACCACTACAAGTAAAGGAAAGTTCAACAAAACGTGCGCATAGTGAAGCTACATTTACGTCCAGAAGCAAATCAAGGGGCCATCTCAGCTTTTGCTCAATGGATCAGGGAAACTGGACAAAAACCTGATCGAGATGGGGGTCATTGACCCGGAAGTACATTATTTGTTACAGGCATATTGCGTCTTTTTTTTAAATTATACAATGCAAATGTAAACTAATTCATTATACTATATCTTGTTTTTGTTAAAGTAAACATTATGTTTCTTTTTGGCGATCAGTATTTTGATTCACATCGAACAGCGTACCCTGATGAACGAACGAACGAACGAAAACTGCGAGCCCAGCTGCATTCGCGATCAGTGAAGGAGAGATTGTGGCAGTAGGCGGCTTTACACGACCGTTCTTAAACTCGTCGCTCGCCGAGCAGCCAGCCACTCAGGTACACGTTTCAGAACGCGCGTCTAAAGGGAAGCTGGAGTCCGCGCGCAAAGAGCGTGGGTGGCATTTGCAAGTGGAATCTTTTTGTGAAACGAAGTGACGAGCCAGGCGGCATTTTGAAATGTCAGATACTCGTTGGAGCCGGGATATGGCAAGGAACTTTATTTCCGTATGCAGAGTGCCCCAGCTTATAGAAATTAAAAGGCAGTGTATATGAACAAAAACTTAAAATATGGGAGGGATACGGGAAATTTAAAAAAATTGTACAAAAGCGTTTTTCCCGAAGTGGATGGGTTTTTGTGTCTAAAACAATTCAGAGTCTGCGTGGAGCTTTCCGCCAAGGATTGAGAAAGAGGAAGGAAAGAGAAGAGGTGCCGCGGCAGATGTATGCTAGGGCCTGTACACCGAATTTATCATTTTCCTTCAATTCCTTTCATAATGGCATATGGTAATTTTTTCTCTAAATTTTTTCACCCAAATAGTGCTTTTCTTCGTGCAATTTACTTCCTCTTCGCACAATGCTGGGACACAAATATCACGCACTGCATCATTTTGCGTTTACAGTTATCGTGGTCCGTCAACTTTTTATTCAACAAACGGTAAAAATACGAATTAACTAAACTGGCAAGTGGATGGGGCAAAGCCAGTTCATGTCAAAGAAATTAAAGAAGCGTTACTTCGAGAAAGTCTGTGCCATTCTGTAGCTCAAATAGTTTTCCTTTGAAATTTAGGTGAAATCTTGTTCAAACGTAACATAAATTATAGGGTTGATCCGCACACTTTAATTTGAAATGACGATTTGCATTTTATCGAACCCATTCAATTCAACAGTTACTGTGGCGAATTTCACTTTATAAAACCCATAGAACTGTAATGTATTTGAGGTACACGCAAACCAGAGACGAACTTCACGCGCACTGCTGGATCAGCTCCGCATAACACCGGCTGGCTCAGAATCTACCACCCCAACAATTGGATACTAGTATGCTTGCGATAAGGTAAGGGGCTAAAATAATACATTTCGGTGATTGATGCACAGTGGGAATCCTGAGGGTACACGTGACTTGTTTTCAAAACATTCACTAAGACCGACTAAGGCATCGAAGACTTACTCACAATTGAGTGCGACTACCTGACGCGAGAATAATGTCGGCAATCTTGGAATACAGAAGTAAAAGAAACAACACAAAAAACAAAATATTGTTGATATCTCATGAATATATTGTGAATGATCAGAAAAAAATATTATATTTTTAAATAGATGTTATGCGTATTGATTCTACATATCTTACAGGTGCAATTTAAATGTATTTGCATTAATAGCATAATATATACTAATAAGAGTGAATTCAACGCCGAGTAACCGACATCGATACCACAAAAAGTAGCGTATGAATTGATATGAAATTTTTATAGACTCTTTTTCAGGATTGTCGCAATGTCTTTCACTAAGTTTGGTAAAGACTAACACAATTCAAATGCGGAAAATAAATAATTTAAATAAAATGTTTGTAGATGCACCGTGACCAGTTTTCGCCTCTCGCTTATAGCACGTGGTTCCTAATATATTCCGCCAGAGTCCAGTAGTGCTGCGGCAAAACTGGTACCTAAGTTATTCGCTAGATGTCAGTAGCGGTGCATAAGATTAAAAAATTTCATCTAATAACAATGCGCTGTAAAATAAAATGAAAGAAAATTATAGTATTTCATTAAAATTTGAAGCAATTACTTTAAAAATAATAACATTAAACACAATGTGTTATGTAAAATTGATCTTTTCCCTCATTCGCAATGGTTGAATAAGAACCCGGGCAACGCCGGGTATTTTGCTGGTATGATGTTATACGGTACAATGATACGGTACATTTAAGAAGAGTGACGTGATATGACGTTTTGATTGTGATATTCGAAATCTACGTATAAAATTGAGTACTTAGCGCCCTCTACCTTCCTGGAGGTAAAAATCTTGTTCCCTAGTGTCAGGTCATAACGAATTACGTGTGACGGCGTATAAGAAGACGAAGAACAATATTGAGGAGGGCCGGCCTGGATAGGCGAGGTCGCTAAGGCTGAAGGGCTGTAGCTGAGTCGGCTCGAAGGGTCGCAAGCTCGAATCCCGCAACGAGCAGGGATGATTGTGTGAGTTCGTGTTGCCCTTACGTGTTCTTTCTACGGTTCCTCCTACAGTTCCTCCTACGTTAAAACAGTGTCGCTATGTGACCAAGTTGTTAAAAAGCGACCTTAAAAAATATTGAAGAGAAAGACAAACTGTTAACAAACTGTTAAAACATTTAGGACCGAACATAACGAAACCTGGAAAATACAAGTATTCTCTGTATTTTCAAAATATATATTATATACAATCAATATTTGAATATATATTTTTTCTTCGTAATTATGGGTCATAAGACTGAGTGCCTTCGTCGTTCTTGTATTTAATTGCTAAGTAAATTGAAGACAATTTCAACATAGTAAATATAACCTAACTGTTCAAGGCACTTTTTAATGTAGTGAAATTATTATATTAAATTTACGTAAAAATTAATTACAAGAACGACGAAGAAACTCAATATTATTACTCTCAACTACAAAGTAAAGGTATTTATATCTATTTATTGATACTATAATAGTTAAATGGTTAATTTCGTCTTCAAGTTCTCCAAAGGAAATAATATTCACGTAACATCTAGAAACTTCTTGTGAACTATTACAGGTTCTCCTAACACAGTTGTAGAATATCTAGTCCAAAGCATTCGCACAAAGGACAATATTCTTTGCGAGTAAATTGCATTGTTCTGAGTAATACATCATGATCTACTAGGGGCACGGTAAACGTGTTACCAAATGCATTAGTACATGTGGCTCTGAAGAGGGGGGTAAAAAGAGGTTGAACAGTTTCGTTCGTAGCGGAAAAACTGGAGGTGGGTAGCAATGGTGGACGAAGGGATACCGGTGGAGATGGCGGTGGGGTTGACGAAGTGATAGACGAAGATAATTGTTAGTGGAGGAAGTGGTTTTTGATTGATTGATTTTTTCTTATTTCCGGGCGCGTCAACTGCTTCGGTCATTAGTCCCGTTAGTGTAGTGCATGTTTTTTCTCGGGAGATGGCGGTGATCTTCCCCCACTGGGTGGCGAGATCCGGCACCGACCTACCGTCGGCTAGTGGGGTTACCCCCTAACCAGGACTCTCCCACCAGCGGGGCACCGCCCCAGCCGGGACAAGCTCTAAGCTCCCGACCGGAATATGTGGTAGTGTAGTGCGTGTTAGTGTAAGTGTGTGTGTAAGGGGAGAGGATAGGACAAGGAAGAGGAAGGACAGATCGCGCGCGGTCCGTGGCCCGTTTGTTAGGGTACTGTGGAGGAAGTGGTCAATGATGTGATTGGTGCGAGGTAGTTGGAAGTAGAAGATGTGATTGGTGGAGGACGTGATGGGTGGGGGTAAGTTGGTTCCAGTGCCTGGTGCGAGTGGCAGTGAGGTAATGAAGGCAGTCGTGGGGTCGTGGGTGCGGAGGTGAATGGATTGCTTTGGCGTAGTCGGCGGCGTTGGCGTTGTGACCGGTTGCGGCCGCCGGAATGTTGCGTGAGGGACATGTCTTTCGGCGGTGGCGGTGTTTAGTCTCTCTATTAGCTAACGGATGACGAGCCTCCAGTCCAGCCCCCGTTACCCCCACCGCTTTTAGATACGCATTTAGACCGGCAATTTCTGCGCCACGCCGGGCAATTTAGACAAGCTGGAGTTCACGTAACTGGACCAACGAGATTTGCACATGTCAAGAACATTTACTTAAGTGTCCCAAATAAAACAACTATTTCATAAAAAAAACAAGGACAAATTCGGAAATGACCAGCAAAAATCTAGAGGGAGAATAATATTTTCCCGGCTGCCGTAAGAGATACAAGGTGCCAATCGTATTTCTAAACAAAGGATGTAAGTTTCTTCCTGTAAGAACATGTTATGCAAACAGCAACTGTTTTTCATTCACTGATTTTATTGACACACGTTGTGTTGATGTAACTGCCATGCGCCTCCGCCTTGAACGAAAACGCACACACGACTGGATGGGTGCGTTGTTCCTGACCGGAAACTCTTTCTTTGCTCTTAGCGAAAGTACAGGATACAAGGAAATGACAGCGGTGCAACGTGTTGCTTAACGCCTATACAGCCAAAAATGTATGCGACGCTGCGATCATAATAAACAGTAATTTTATTTTAATCATCATTTAATCTGAAATGATATACAGTGTAACTTACTTATACGGTGTACTTCTTATTAAGGAAGCTTCATGAAACAGAGTAAATAATTTCCTTGCTCTTAAGAAGTTGTAAAACTACTTGTACTTCATGGCGTTCTAGAATGGGGCAAACTAGATCAGCGAAACGTAAAAACCAAGAGCGAAAGTACTCAACTGCTGAGTCTGACATTTTAATACGTAGATAGTTTTGCGTTTCATCATAGAGGGTTCACTGCTTATTAACATGCTAGAGAAGCCTGGGATATGGCATTTATTGCAATTTACTGCATGTGACATTTTCGCAATTTTGTTTCGGGACCGAGCTCTACTTTCGTCCCACAGGCAACAACGTTCACTTGGGTGGTGGCGATAGTTCGCTCTCACATGTACACTCACTTCACTCCGCTCCGAATGGTTAGGATTCTAATGCTACCAGTGCTGTGATCACTACCGCTTCACCTACTCCTTTCCCTGTCGCTAACAGTTTTATTTGTTTATTTTGTCAGCATCATAACCACCAATTTACGGCAGTTTCAACAGTCACCTGTGCATTGGTCGTATTATCACCGATATGAAGTAGAAGCTAAAGTCTTCACAACCCTCACTTTACGTACTGTTGCCACAAATCCCTTAAGAGACTACTTCGTCCATTACGTTTCGCACAAATTAACCTGGCATCACCTGCATTGCAGCTGGGCAGCTTGCAGTCAACGTCACCGTCAGTAGGTGCTGCGTGATCGCCATCTCCCACAGCTTCTCAGCCACCTCCCCCCTGCCCATCTTCGCGGCAGCTACCGGGAAAGCGAAAGTGTGCCACCATTTACTTTTCAGTTCTACCTTCCTCTTTTTACAAGCCAAATGTATGAAGGAGGGCGACGGCGGTCTGATGTCACTGCAGCGCTTCTAACCGGGAGGTCCTAGGTTCGAGTCCTGACGGCGGCAGGATTTTCGACACTAGCTTTTCAGCTAGGTCGAATTCAGCTGCTGTCTGGAGGAGAATTCTAGCGGCCGGCTACTCTGATCGGTAGTTTTCCGTGGTTTCTCCGATCAACACCAGGCGAATGCCGGAGCAGTACCCTACCAAACGGGCCACGGACCGCGCGCGATCTGTCCTTCCCATTCCTTGTCCTATCCTCTCCCTTAATATAGTCTTGCGTTAGGGGAGCCATGCCCCCTTCGAAAGGAGGCGCGATCCTCCCCACCCCAAAAAGAACAAAGCCAAAAACAGAAAACACCAGCAAATAATAATAGAAGAAGATATTTACGAGGAAGAAACAAAAAATAGAAGATATAGACATAAAAAAAGAAGGCATTATCTATAACCCTAGAGCTTTCTAGAGCATTACTAACTTTAAACCCATTTCCCCGAGAGTTGACTTCTTGGCCCACAACTTGAAACATATCACCGCTTCTATGTAAGATAACTCTCTGATTCTTTTTTGTTATAATTCTGAAATTTATAGCTAGTAGAAAAACCTAAACTAAACATTTAAACCAATTATTTCATTATGCAAATTTCATTTTGAAAATTTAATTTTTTGATTTTTTAATTTTCTGAAACAAAATTGTTAAAAATATCTTCATACTAATGGTACAAGTATTGTTTTGGTTCAGGCACAAGTTCAAATCGTGTGTTATCACTAGAAAAAAGAACTGAAGCAATAGAGATAGTAGTTCTAAAGTTATCACATCGCAGCTCAGAGCCTATTTCTGTACCCAAAATTCCGTTATCTCCCAAAATAAATATTCATTTTTTCTGAATATTTTTGTTTTCGTTGTAGACTTATTTATTCAATAAATATATGAAAAAGATATTAAACAATATTTAAATTTTTTGCATGTTCGGGGTATAATGCACTTTAAGTTAAATAGTTTCTTCATAACCCTGAGAATATGTTAAAAACCAGTAGCACCTGGTGCCCAAACAAACTGGAGATCGCTGCGCCATCGAAATGAGGGAATGTAATTTCCTAAATTGAGAACACCACTATATAATAAAATGTAAGCAGTTAACGTAAATTAATTAAAACTAAGTTTTAACAGGTTTAATAAGTATTTATAAATTACTTATAAAATTTTATACATAATATCCGTGTCAGTATGTTATCCTCCCGGGCTCATAATTTTGGATCTGAATTCCAGTAATCACTCAAGATTTTATACTAGTTCTGCAGTGAGACAATTGCCAGTAATAGGGTTATGCAAATAAATTCACCAAATATAAATAAAGCATTCAATGCCGTCAAGAATTGACTGAACGTGTAAGCTTTCAATAACACGCGAATTCATAAAATTAAGATGCAGCTAGCTTCAGACGAAGACAGAAAATTGGTATTTCCTTTGAAGACCTTCAATGCCGGCGAGGTAGCCAACTGTGCTGCGTGGCGAGACCCCCTCCCTTGCCACTGCTGTGTGGGCCGTTGGCGCTCTTTCCTTTGCGATAAGGAAGCCCACGCGGCCACAATGTTGATGCATAGGGATGCACGGCCAGCATTAAAGTCAATAAAAGAACATAAGAGCGTTGGTGCGCCGTAAGGCTGCCAACGAGACGCCACAGAAAATGATTTCGTATACTTTATTACGATTTCGTATAATCAATATTGTTGCAATATCTAGATTATTGAATGACATTAAATGGAAAATGTTTATTCCTAACATATTATAACCCTTTTTTGTATTATCTGGGAGTTCTATAACCTTGCGATCTAAGCAAGAGCACTTAACAAGCATCACAGGTTTAATGGGTGATCGTATCAAGAAATTCAATGCTTGAGGAACAAACCAATCTGTAGAAATTATTCTATTGTGTGTCCCTATTGAATATACAGTTAGTGTAAAAAGTTAGTGGACACTTACGTAATCTTTCTGTTTTGGGTCTGTGGCAACGATGTAGAGGGATTTATCATAAATAAGATAATACGATCTTCACAACAAATAAATTTTTCCTATATTTCCACAAAAAGAGTTTCACAAAGCCAACCAAATACATTGGTACTTATTAAAACTAGACACACTGAGCCGAAATGAGGTGCAAAAAGTCTTTGGACATTATAATTCTAATCACACATTTGCGAACAGAAAGAGAGGTTAATCTTTTGTGATTTCCCTTTGGCACGTATGATAGATCTATGATTCTGTGGCATGAACTTCAGAAGATTTTGCATATTTTGAGGAGATGTATTACTCCATTCTTCTCCTAAATCTGTCTTTAATTTATTTTGTTTGCAATTTTTCTATTTCTATTTTTTCTCCATGAAACTTCATAAATGTTCTAGAATTTAGGTCCTGGGACTGAGGAGGAGAGGGCAGTTGTTTTATATAATAATTAAAGTATTGTATTGAAAGCAGTGTACTTAGGCTCATAGACCTGTTGAAAAATATGCTCTTACTCTAATATGCTCTTTTTCTTCTCTTCATTGCAGCAGCATTGGCTTTAAAACTATTTCATAAAATGCCAATGTATATCTACAGGTTCATTATACCATCGATGAAGTGCAAATTCCCGACTACACTCATACACTCCATACTAAGAGAGAACTACATCCGTGCTTTACGGTCGGAATTAAATTCTGCGGTTGGAACTTTGTGTTCTTTTTCCTCCACACAAGACGCCGACCATTCGTTCCAAAAACGGAAAATTGGCTATCATAAAAAAAGATGACCTTCCGTCAAACTTTAGCAGTAAAATTAACACGTTTCTTGGCAAATTTCAGTCATTTCTTCCTGTTGGCTGAACATACCCAAAATTTCTTCCGCCCCGCTCACCCATGATATACTCATACATTTTGTTACAACACTTTCCGTACAGTGCTTGGAGAAATGCCCTTCCCGATTTCCAGGAGGTCCGCAGACAAGGTCGGGGCACTTACCCTTGGGTTTCTCTTAACTACCAGCAACATACGCCGTTCATCTTGAACCGTCAACACCATCGTTTGAGAGACACATCTACTATGGCTTTCAAAATTGACCATACACTATGTATGAAGATACAAGCTGGCATAGAAAAAAAACTCTTTGTTGCAGAATTGATAGGAGCAAAACAAATGTAGGTATTAATGCAAACATTCTTCACTCATACATGATAAAACTATCTTTAAATAAGTGAATAAATAATATATAATAAATTATACTTTTCCTAATGCATAAGCAATTCACCACAAAAATAAATGTACGCTGGCAATTTGTCTTCGAGAAAAACTAAAAATAAGAATTCAATATTTTGTGGAACGACCTTTAGCACGGATAACAGCCTCCATTCTTGCTAACATTAATCTTTCATGCTCCATTGTAAAATCAAGCGCGATTTTATTCGATTCTTCAGCGAGACCTCTCTTAAATTATTGTTTATTTGAAACTTCTGTACACTTTTCCAATTTTCACCACAAGTTCTCAATATGATTCAGATCGGATGATTGTGGCGGCGTTTCAAGGCGCTTTTGTACATTATACAGCAACCATAACTTCATAATATGCGCTGTGTGGATGCGCACGTGGTCCTGCTGAAAGAAGCCTGTCGGACCAATCCAAGATTCTCCAAACTTTGTTTGACATTCCTTATTAAAATTTATAAATATCCAAATTTGTGAACTGTGGAATAAATAAAATGGAGATACACCTCACGCATATACCCAGCGCCATACCATTACGGAGCCCCCGCAATGATCTACAGTTGCGCGCAAATGTTAGTCTTCTAAGGCTGCGTTAATCCTCCTCCCCATTTGCTGTTGCTCGCCAGATCCAAATACCTCGAATTTATTTTCATCACTAAAAAATCAGTTTCCCAGGACACCGAAGGGTGATTTCTGTAATATTTCACGAATTGCAGTCTGTTCAGCCGATTAGCCTTACTAATCCAAGGCTTCTTCTTGGCTACTCTTCCGTTGTAACCTGCGTCTCGTAGTGCCCTTTGGAAAGTTTCTGTGGATACAGTTCTCCCTCTTATTGAGTATGTTATTGACCTTAAGCTACTTACTTGGAGTCTCAGGGACTCCTCCCACTTCACTAAATTTCGAATACCTGCATTGACGTTTTTATTTAAAAACCTCGATTCTTCTTGTACCTTTCCCCTCTACAGTTTTAAGAAATGATTCGCGAACTTACTGTTGTGAAATGCATTTCAGGATAATTATTAGCCTTTCTTGGCGCGCAGGAGACCTAGAGACTCCATGTCAGTAGCAGTGCACCTTTCACCGAGAGCGCGTCGGACTTTTCCAGTTAGTAGAGTTTGTTCTGTGGGGCCTCTGAGGAAAGTGCAATGTACAGAAAAACATGTCTCGTCCGTTAAGAGAGTGTGTGAATATTAATGACCATGATTTTGAAGAAAATATGGCGCAATGGGTGGAGCAAATGGACTGATTGTGAAAGTGTATTTTTGGATCATCAAATTGAAAGTGACCGTGACTCATTAAGTGGATAACCTTCTTTAGAATCTGGGGAAGAAAACGATAATGAAGAATAATTTTTTGACAACGAACAACCCAACGAAGAAAACCTTAGAAGGCAAAATACTATTACGGAAAGGACAAACCAAAGTGCAAGATTTGTGCAAAAAAGATGCATAAAGAAAGCAGGGTGAGAATTTTTCGTTTGCGGTAGAAACATTTTTGTACTTAACTTTCAGTTTTAAAGTTATAGTAGTTTTTATTTATCTAGTTTTTATGTTCAATAAATTTTGATTTTAAAGCTAAATTATTTAAACTAAAGATCTGCATAATTTTACTCACTCATACCTAATCACGTGATATTTCATCATTAGGTAACTTATTAACAAAAGTATCCTCATCCATCCTTTCTTTAGTAATCACTTATCGTAAATTTCAGTGTTTTTCACACACAAATGAAAACTTCACCTCAAATACAAATGAAAAATGTAATATTTCAAACAAAATGTTGAGTCCACGGGGCTCCACGTCGGTAAAAGTGTGACTGAATTCCTATGTCGGCAACCAAGGGTTAAATGACATTATGACGAGGATTCCTGCTGATGTGATTGAGAGTATTTGTTTTATCTCATTTGTTGTGTATCGGTTTTCTGCCTCTAACACTTTTATTAATTAATCTGTTAGAGTACTTGAATCTTTTTACTCTATCTTGAGTAATTGAATGACGTTTTCCCACGGTCTTCGCAATACCTCGTAGTGAACAACTCCCTCTTATGGTTAAATTCCCAATAAGACTTCATTCTTCCATCGTCGTTTCCCTTTTCGGGGCCATTTTCAATTCGATATTACTCTCCACAACTCAGACCATCGACTAATCTGCTTGTCACTACTTTGTGCCCAGGAAAATGTTTCAACCGGTACGTTTCAAAGCGAGCTTCTGATGGTGTACGATCATTTCTGTGCAACGCTTATTTGTAGATAACGCACAAAATACTTAATTTTGTATTTTTCTTCTTTCAAATTGTATTAGTTCTTCCAGGAAACCTCAAAAATCTATATTACATACTTTATTTCTAGAAATATTCAAATGAGAAGAATGCATCTGTCATTAAAGGTATACGTTCAATTCTGAGAGCCAGTATAGAGCGACCACTGCACGATTTGTTTTCCAAGGTCTTTCTCTCTCCAAAACGGTCTGGGGCCAAGTAAACCGTAGATTGTGGAACTCTGGTCAGTCTGGAAATGTCCCGTATGGATTTGCATTGATTTTGCAATCGGATTATTAGCTGACGCTCACAAGCAGTGAATTCCCTCCTTCTGGGCCCCATTTTGCAGTCCATGTTGACGCTACAAAGCTCCAATCAAAACTGAGAACAAGGAAAAGATGAAGGGACGGTTGCAAGGTTAGAAAGAACGGTTGTCAGCTATGCAGTAACATTTTTGAAAACTAAATGTAGTTTTACTTACATTTTGTTTGAATGTCCAAAGTTTTTCTGCGCCCGCTATGACATTCTCGTTATCCCTAGCTTTTTTACACACGTCCCGTTTTTGTGATTAAAAAAAATGTTTTTGAGAAATGAAGAGAGCATTGTAGCTACAATAAATTTATTTCTTCTCTTAATTTTATGACACCTAAAACTCGAATCAGAGTTATTATTAAGTGAAGAGAACAGATGTCTATTCACTTTTTACACTAACTGTATACGAACTCTTAAAAAGAGATTGAAAACATTTTCTTAAAACTCCGGATGCTCATACAGTTAATTTGAGATGTAATCGAGATAGCAATGCAATTGGAATGATAAGAGCCACCTTTACTTTATTTTTACTCATAATTTGTATTGAATATTTCAGGGATTAATTTCTAGAAGTATATAATTTAAATGGCTAAAATTCAAATCATTTACTGTATTGAGAATAATAAAATTTACTCTTATCTCACGAATACCTTGTTTATGAAAGCGATGAGGTGAACCAATTATGAGAATGAAATAATATAGGCTTCCAACTAATTTAAGAAGTATTTATAAAAAAAGCTTGCTTTATATTTCCGGTAAAGGTTTGAGCTCATAGGGATTGAAGTCGTTCTGCCAAAATGGGAGATTATGTTCTTATTGAAGGAACGTCGTTAATGAACGGTGATGGTCACTGGGGATGTTCTTTCCGGTAGGGCGGAGAAGTCATTTTCAACCACACGTTCTCTCCAAATCGTAACCAATTTCCAAACATGAAGGTTCAATTATTATATACTCCAGTCCTCTGAGTCAACAAATTATACTATTACTGATCGGATATCCTTGCTCAAAAGAATAAAACAATGTAGTAGGTAAAAGGAATTCTAAAATTATATGAATTAAATGCCCTTCTAGGTATCAAATGATACTACTAAGAGCCCAACATTAATTTGTAGACACAATCATTTCGTATTCATTTCATGAAACCCAAGCGATATTGCTAAAACGAAGTTCATGTAATATTTAACCAGACATAATTGAAAAATATGGAATAAATATGATTGTATTTCAAATAAAATTATATTTCAGATGAAAACCATTTTGCATTGTCTTTCAACATACATTCAGCATTATCTCTCAACTAACAAGTAAATCATTAGAATACCCTTAATTATGTATATTTTTCTTGATTCTGACCTATGTTGTTTAAATGGCGCTGCCACAAAATTCGTGAACAATTTTGAATGCACTACGAAATACTGCAACAGTTGGATGGGAGATAAACTCTAGTATTCTATTGTATTCTGTGTTCGTTTTTACCTAAAACAAGCATAGTGTTATTAAAAGAAACATCTTAATTATGGAATCTATATAAATAAAAATGAATCGCCGAAATGTATATAAGCGCATAACTTTCGAACGACTGCACTAAATTGGATAATTCTTTTTTATGTGTGTTCGTACGACAAGGTTTGTATAAAAGAAAATGTTTAAAAAATCGAACACAAAATTTTTAAAAATCTCATATTATTAAAAATGAGTGGATGAGACAGAAGACTATGAGAGATCTTCAATATATTAACAAATTATTAAAAGAGGAAAAGGGAGAGAAGAAATGGAAGAGGAGAAGAGGCAGGAGAAAAGAAGATAGAAGAGAGAGGAGAAAGAGATGAAAAGAGAGAGGGGAAAAAGAAAGAGGGGAAAAGCGAGAAATGTGAAAAAAAGAGAGACAGAAAAAGAGAATAAGAAATATATATATATATATATATATATATATATATATATATATATACATATATATATATTGAAACAAACTGATTTGATTTTTAAATTTAATATTTCCTCTGCCCTTTTAACATTATTAAATATAAATTCAACGTAATCCGTTCAAAATTTATATAAGAATATGGGCGGCAGGGAAATATTACGTTAATTCAATAGTTATAATTACTCTTCAACTGCTATTTCCATTAAATTAATATCCGGCTAACTGGGTCGATGGGTCTTATAAGAAATAATCGCTATTGCCTACTAATAGCCGATTATTCGATCTGCCATCTGTACAGAGTAGCCGAGGAATCTGAAAAGCAAATATACATTTCTAGCTACTCATTTGCTGGAATTGGCTAAATGAAAATCATCTTTTCTATTCACAGAAACTTGTAAGTTTATTCAATGTTCATTGGTAACAATACGAAACTTTTGGCCATGACCAGTCTCAAACCTCATAGTGCAGTACCCGTCTTCGGGCGCTCTCGACCGATGTCGCCGCGTAGAACCATTTTCAATCTTCCCCGGTGTCGAATCTGTATTTTCTTTTTACTTTCTCGTATACGTACTACATAGTGATATACATTGTATGGAGAAAGTTATGTAAGGATGCGCAGAACAACGGCGGATTTTCGGTGGAAAAATTTATTGCCGGGCTCTGGTAACGAAAAAGAGCATAAAACGAATTGCTAAATTCAGAGAAAAATATCCTCTAATACGTAGTGTACCCAGAATCCTTGTTTTGTGGGTTCTTGATGCTAAAAAACCGATTGGAAGCAAATTTTCAGCCGGCCGTCTGTCTGTGAACACTACTAGCGCCTAAATCGTGAGTAGGCTTTTTTTTCCAAATTGAAAAACGTCCCGTTCACCCTGGCTCTAGTAGAAGCTTTGAGATTTTGCAAAAAATTGTTTAAAATTTGTGGGTACTTATCATAAAGCCTCCCGGACAATTTGCAAATTTACTCAAAAACGGCACCAATTTTTTTTCAATTTCTTGTAAGAATAGAGTAGAATACACTTATAAAGAAGGCGTAGGTCCGATTATCAGGGTTAACTCTGGATTTTCGAAAATTGCAAAAATTTGAACTTTTTGCGGTGTCTATCTACAATTATAAAATTGAAGATAAAGGATTTTTCTTACAATGAAATTTGTTGTCCATAATTAGTTATTTCATTAAGGTGATTTAGATGTTTTTGGAAAATTTTAGTAGTTTTCCCGCAATATGGCGTGCAATATTTGAAATTTTAAAAAATACTCAAAATGTTTTCTTTAAATTTTTGGTAGGGTTAGTAGGGTTAGTGCTAAATGTTATAAACGCCATATTGCTCTATTCATTTGTTCAAATGTGTATCTTGTGTGTATCTTCAAATATGTATCTTTTTGACTTGTCGCTCACGGCGGTAATATTTACATTAGAGGTGAATTCTTCACATTATTATATTTACTTATATATGTGCTTTAATTAGTGTCAAATAAATTTCCTCGAAAACTCAACAGCTCTCTATAAAAATGAGCTCAAATTTCCACATTTTCAGAAACTTTCAAACGCCATTTTCTCAAAAATGGTTCCAATTTTTTTCTTCACATTTTTGCAGCTCTTTTTTCACAGGAATCTATTGTTTTCGAAAAAGTTTATTTGAAGTCATTTGATGCACTTCCACTCACATATGGAATAATGTATATAATCAATGGAAATGCCGATATTAACGGCGTGAGTGGTATTTCAAAACAATTACAATTTTTGAAAAAACAAATGAATTCACCAAAATGAATCGTCGTATAAAACAGTGCAATAAGCACTATCCTTTGAAAAAAAATTTGAAGGAAAAATGTGCAGCCATTTTTGGGAAAAAACCTGTGAACGTTTCTGAAAATGCGAAATTTTGAGATCATTTTAACAAAAAAGTGTTGAGTTTTGGAGAAACGTTATTTGACATTATTTAATGCACATGTAGTCATAAATACAATAACGTGAAGAAATGGCATCTAATTTAAAAATATCTGACGAGAGAGACAAGTCAAAAAATTACATTCTTAGAGTACCCCCAAATTGTGAACAATATTTTTCAAAATCTCAAAGTTTCAACTACAGCCAGATTGACAGGTTTTCTTTCATTTGGAAAAAATCTTATGCATGCTTTAGGTGTTAGTAGGGTTCACAAACGGACAGACGGACGGACAGACAGACGAACGGACGGACGTTTTGCTTCCAATTGTTTTTTCAGCATCAAGGACTCACAAAACAGGGATACTGGCTCCACCACATGCCAGAGGATTTCTCGTATACGGAGTAATATAAGTAGTATAAATTTATGTAATGCTTTGCGAAAAACGGCGGATTTTTCGGGGAAAAAAATCATTACTGCGCCCTGGTAACAAAAAAGTGCATAAAACCAGATGCTAAATTAAGAAAAAAATCCTCTAAAACGTGGTGTAGTCAGAATTTTGTGAATCCTTGATGCCGAAAAACCAATTGAAAGTCAAACGTCCGTCTGTCCGTCCGTCTGCTGTATGTGAACAACACTAGCGACTAAACTATACATAGGATTTTTTCAAAATTGAAAAATCCACTGTCCATCTGACCTGAGTCAAAGGTCTGTTGTTTTGAAACACATTCATAACTTTTTGGGGAAACTTTATATTAAACCCCAGGAACATTCTAAAAATTTTCCTAAAAACTGCTACAATTTTTTTCTATAAATTTAATGTAAGAACACACTTATAAAGGTGGAATAGTTCCAATTTTCTGGATTAACTCTCACTTTTCGGAAATTATAAAGGTATGCATTTTTTCGGCAACTTCTTTCAATTACAGTATTGATGAAAGAGACTTCTCCTTCAAATGAAATTTGTTGTCCATTGATAGTTCTTTCATTAACTTTATGCATATTCTTTTGTAAATTTTAGTAGTTTTCTTGTAATAGTGCGTACGATATTTGCGATTTTAAAAATTTACAAAAACAATATTTTTTTCAAAATCGGCTCAAAATTTTTTCTTAACATTTTTGGTACGGCTAGTGCCAAGCGAACCCTATACGATAGCATAAACGCCATATTGCTGTATTATTTTCCATAATACAAAAATGTATTTTTTTGACTTGTATCTCACGTCGGTAATACTTACTTTAGAGACGATTTCCTCACAGTATTATATTTATGAGTGCTTTAAATGAAAATATCAAATAAAGATTCTCAGAAATTCAACAGTTTTCTGTGAAAATTAGCTCAAAATTCCGCATTTTCAGAAACACTCAAACGCTATTTTCTAAAAAATGGCTCCATATTTTTTCTTCAAATTTTTCCAATGGATAATGCTTGTTGCACTGTTCAATATGACGTAAAGTTCATTTTCGTATATTCATTTGATATTTCAAAAATTGTGATTGTTTGAAAAAACACTCACGCCGTTTATATGGACATTTCCAGTGATTTGTATGCATTTTTATATTTGTGAGTGGATGTGCATCAAAGGACTTTAAATGAACTTCGAAAACTCAATAGATTCCTGTGAAAAAGAGCTTCAAATGTCGCATTTTCAGTAATGCTTAATCGCCATTTTCTTAAAATCGCTTAATATTTTTCAATGAAAATTTATATTTAGGACGAGTTTTTACTTTTCTTTAATAGTCTTGATGTAATAATTCTGTTGTACTACTAGAAAAAGTAAAAGTTGAGAAAATGTCAAAAAACACTTTGTACTTTGGGTGACGATAAATGGCAGCTAGCCAGAGAGTGAAGGAAGACCTTAAAGCCAGACCACACCAAGGAAATCAGAAAACTTTACTACGCGAAAGTGTCTGCCATTCTGTAGCACCTGTTGTTTTCTCTTAATTTATCAACTGGTTGTACGCCCTTTTTTATCAGATCCCGGCAATGAATTTTTTTCCGCCGAAATTTCGCGGTTTTTTCACACAGCATTGCATATCTTTCTCTATATTATGTATAATACTCCGTATATACGAAAGTAAAAATGAACATGTTATTTATACATGCTTTAATGCACAAAGCTCAGTCCGTTTAGAGCAACGAAGTTGATCATACTGGAAATATACGGAAGCGTCTCCAAGTCCCACTACTCCGACGTGGTTAAGTATTTATTAGGTATAAACTTTATCGCAAACCAATTAGAACGTCACCGCCTGGATGTTTGCGATGCGCCGGGCACCGGTGGCTCCTGTTACCAGAGGAGGAGCGTGCTTCGGCTTGGTAGAACACGCCGATTGGCATGTGGAGGAGACGCGATAGAGGAGAGCCCCCGACAAGTTTGAGGACAAAAACGAAAGTCGAAAAACTCACTCGACCAGTATGGGCAGAGTTTGACACGGCGAGTATCGTGTTAATTTTCCATCCTTCGAAAGCATCTTTTATAAAACCTCGTTAACTTTTGAGATTTCTTGAGCAAAATTAATATTGGTTAGTGATTTTATGGATCATTGTTTTAATAAAATCAGATAAAATATTAAAAAAATATTCCTTAATGTTCATTGCATTTAACATTCTGTTTATGTTCCACAGAACTTGATATCTCTTTTCTATCTCCGTAGCATCTACGTGAAAACGTCCTTTTTCCTCCCACCAAGAATTTTTGGAAATGAATCCAAATTTGCTTGCAGTAATTGAATTTTTAAGCTAAACAAACCCCAAGTCTTAAAGCTCTTCAGCATATTCTTAGCAACTAACTTAGCATGGCGCCTCCTGCGGGTATTTTAATGTGGTTACGTGGTTTCGCAACATAAGGTTGTGACTCATTGTTATTACGAGTTCCTATTGTGTAACTGGTGTATCCTGGTTATAAAACTGAATTGAAAATGACTGGAAGCAGTGCTGACTTTCCGCCGAAGTTGGTCCAATGCGCGAATGCCGCGGTAATTAAATAAGGTTAATCACGGGTGCACTTCAGTCTTCACGGCCTTCGCTATCATTGTCATTATTACTCGTTATTCCTAGAGTATTTACGAAACTAACTTACCCCAAGTTGAGAAATTGGTGTACAATCTACACGAGACCTATTACTAATTTCTTAATATATTATGTGTTAATAGTTACACACTAATTATGTATTAATAATTAGAACAATTGCAAGTTAATAGTTATTGGGAAGTGTTTAAAAATAGTGAAATTAAAATTGCTTTGCCAGTGATATCTACTTTATTTTCTTACTTCTCATAACCTACCTACCGTCAACACTACCCCTTCAGGAGGCCACGGAACAAGCCAATAATGCCATCACATATATCCTGATTGTTTCATCGGCGTTTGCCTGCGTCCCATTCAAGGCCCACTACTCCTATGGTGAGAGGCGAGCACTAGCGTAACGAATTGAACATTGCGCTCTCCGCGAATCAAAATAACCAAACTACTGTTTCAACGATACATGAAGAATAGAAGTTAAATTTCGAAAGTTAAAAAACAGCTCATGAGCAACAATTTTGTCGTAAGTCAAAAATCGTTAATACAATTTTATCAGCAGAAAGCAAGACACTGCAAAACTATTTGAATTGTATACTTGACTGCCAAGATTGAATGAATAGGGGGTTGGAAACAAGCGACGGTTGGCATCAGACGCTAAGATCCTATAAACAATTGCGTATCTCGAAAACGAAAGGCGATAGCTCCGGTTGGATTGCAGAATTTTGCATATTGTGCAAAGGGAATTGAGATGAGAAAAAAAATAATTGCAAAATTTGTAAAATTATAAACAATTTCCAATTTTTGCAATTCTGAAGTGGAAAGGGTTCTCTGATGTCCCAGAACCAAAAACTGCGAATTAACAATTTTGCAACAATTAACAATTTTATAAACAATTGCGAAATGTGCGCAATTCCTACCGGGGAGTGTCCCCAAATCGTCCCTGATTTGATGATAGCAAAATAACAATTTTGACATGAGATGCAAATTAATTGCTTAATATCTAGTTTAATTGTTACTTTGATGATAAATATACAGTTGGTCTTTGAATTTTACTTTCTTTTATTGAAATGGTTCCCTAGCAGTCCTAACGATTCGAGAAAGACAGTATTTTGCATTTTTGAAAATGTAATATACATATGAACAATTGAAAATATGCAATTGTAATCGTTTTTCTTATCGCAAAATTCTGTAGTAAACTGGTCATTTGATAAAGTTCATAAATTGTGTTTGGGCAAGAATATTGGAATTTAAATGTGTATAAGAACGTAATTGTCTAAAATTAGTGTTATTTTATCTGATATCAATGTAATTTCTTCCAAAAGAATTGTGTTAACAATGGTTAAGTGCTATGTGTTCATATATATTTCAATGACTTTACTTTCATGTTCATACAAGTGTTTCTTCCATGTATTTTTTATTTGAAAATACTTCCACATCTGAACTAGCGGCGCCCGCCTTTTGTACGACGTAATTTTCTTAGGGCACTCCCCCCTGCGTTGAGATTGGCTACGATGGTTTGTGAGGCTCCGCCTGCGACGTTTCGTCATGACAAGAGCTGGCCAAGCCGTGCAAAAGCTGAACTTAGCTTCTGACGGCCGCGATCAATTTATGTTTCCAGTGCTGTACCTCCCGCCAGCGTGGCATCGCTCCATCCAGGACAAGCTCTAAGCTCCCGACTGGTCTCCCGACATGTGTGATAATGTAACGCGGTAATGTGTGTGTGCAAGGGGAGAGGATAGGACAAAAAAGAGGCAGGAAAGATCGCGCGCAGTTCGTGGCTCGTTTGTTAAGATACTCCTTCGATATTCACCTGGTATTGATCGGAGGAACCACAACTGAAATACTACAGATCTGAGCAACTCGTCGCTAGAATTCTTCTCTAGACATATTCCGAAATCGATCTATGTGTATATCTAATGTCAAAAATCATGCCACCGTCGGGACTCGAACACTTGACTTCTTAGTTAGAGGCACTGCAGTGACATCAAAGCCGATATTCAGCCTTTGACACAAGAAGTAACTAATATTAAAAAAAGTAAAAACTCGTCCTAAATAGAAATTTTCATTGAAAAATTTGAAGCGGTTTTTGAGAAAATAGCGATTAAGCATTGCTGTAAATGCGAAATTTCAAGCTCTTTTTCACAAGAATCTATTGAGTTATCGAGAACTCATTTCATTCATTTTCAGAACTCTATTCATTTGAAATCATTTGAAGAACTTTTACTCACAGTTGTAATAATGCATACAAATCGATGAAAATCTCCATACTAACGGAGTGAGAGGTATTTAAAAAACATTACATTTGAGTAATTAAAAAAAAACAAAGGAATACACCAAAATGAACTTCACATCATATTAAACAGCGCACTTAGCACTATCTATTAAAAAATTGAAGAAATTATTTTGAGCCGTTTTCGAGAAAACGGCGTTTGAGCGTTTCAGAAAATGCAGAATTTTGAGCTCATTTGTACAGAAAACATTTGAGTTTTCGAGAAACTTTATTTGACATTATTTAAAGCACATGTACTTATAAATATAATAATGTAAAGAAATTGCCTTTACTGTAAATATTACCGACGTGAGAGACAACTCAAAAAAGTTTCATATTTAAATCTTTTGAAAAAACAAAAGAATAGAGCAATATGGCGTTTATAGGGTTCATGGGCACTAATCCCACCAAAAATTTAAAGAAAAAACTTGGAGCATTTTTTGAGAAAATCTTGTTTTTTGTAATTTTTTAAAAGTGCAAATATTGCATGCACTATTGCACGAAAACTACTGAAATTTACAAAACAATGTACATGACCATATCGAAAGAAAAACTTATGCATAAAAAAATTTCATTTGAAGGAAAAATCTCTGTCTTCAATTTTGTAGTTGTAGGAAGACGCCGAAACAAATTCAAACTTTTGCAATTTTCCAAAATTTAGACTTAACGGGTAATATCGGATCTATGCCTCCTTTATAAATGTATTTTGCTCTTATCCTTTAAGAAATTTAAAGAAAAAATATGGAACCCTTTGAAAAAATGTTGAAAATATCCGGAGAGCGTCATGTAAAGTACCCCCAAATTTCAAAGAATGGTTTTCAAAATTTCAAACCTTCAACTAAAGCCAGACCAACATAGGTTTCTTCAATTTGGAAAAGTTCGTATTTGTGGTTTAGGCGCTAGTAGTATTTACAGACGGACGGACGGTTTTGTTTCCAATTGGTTTTTCGGCATCAAGTACCCACAAAACAGGGATTCTGGCTACACTACCTGTTAGACGATTTTTTTTCTTAATTTAGTAATGGTTTGATGCACTTTTTCGCCACCAGAGCCCGGCCATAAATTTTTTGGGCCGAAAATCCGCCGTTTTTTTGCGCAGCATTAAACAAATTTCTCTATACTGCGTATATTTCTCCGTATACGCGCATACGGAGTCTACGCGTCTCCGTATACGTACGTATACGCGAAAGTAAAAATCGATGTTTCGCGAATCTTTGACACTGAAGGTAATTTTGAGATAAGAGATTCTTCTTTCGCAAAGGAACACTTCAAGTAAATAAAATTAACCTGCTTTATATTGTGTTATTTTACTGCTAAACAATATAGAAACACTAAAAATATCCAAAACGCACTTCTTGAAGCGCATTGTTTCACATCGTACTGCAAACTTCCTTACGCTCTCCTTTCGAGTACTTATATTCAGCAGCATGATTTGCTGCATAATGTCGTTGCAAATTAAACTTTATGTGATTAATCACGTTTTTGCAAACCATACATTTCGCATAGCTGCCAAATCTGCGAAAACATATTTTGCTTTTCATGCTGAATTGAAAATTGTCGATGTGGACGCTTCGGTTTGCGAAGTGCTGGCGTCGACTTCCATGTTTCTGCAACTGCAGTTATCGAGACACTGACAGAAGTTATCGCAGAAGTTGTCAGTAGCCAACACTGCTCTGCGCTCCCGATTCGCTGTGCTTGAGCAGCCCTGTAATACTGTAAAAACATATTTGTTAGGCATGAAAGAAATGAAACATGAAAGAAATTTTCAACACACGAAAATATCTTTAAAACGTTTTACAGCATCGGCAATGCCACATTCAACTAATCATTGTACTACATTTTAAAAAATCTCATATTAATTGGATCATGTTTTTGTTCATTCAGAACTCTAGTTTACTTTTGTCATCCGTCCATCGGGGAAATATTTCTAAAAATGAACTTTTAAAAGATATTGAATGAATTAGTTTTAGCAGAGATATTATGTGTCCTGAGACTCGAGAACCATGACATTGAGTTGCTTGCTATATGTGACTCAAAAAATGAGTTTCACAAACATAGGCTTCATGGTTGCATAACAAACAAATCTACCAGCGTCTCTCAATATTTGTTTGAACATGACAGTTCTCTTGGATAAAATAGTGTGTCATTTCAATTTGCACTTCATGGTAAGAACAACATATCCCCATGTTTACATTGATATCGTTTTTCTTCAAGAATATTCAACACTCTCTCCGTGACCAAGTAAGAAGCATTCAGTGAAATCTTTTTGCATAACATGAATTGTAACATTTCGTGGGCATATAGTATTAAAAGAACACATTTCGTACAAAGCAAGAGAGAAACTTTCTAATTACTTTCATTTGTAAAGGGAGTTCAAAGTCATAACGTAAACTGCATTCATAGATATTGATGCTATTATAAAATAAACCTGCACAAAAATTGATACTGCAAAATATTTCAGAACTATCCAGGCAGTCGCCTGGAAGTGTCTACAGAAACCACTGATCAGAGCTGTCGACATACAAATTCCATCCCAGCTGACACCATAAAGTATGTTTAAAAGAATAACGAATTGTGCTGTAGAAACCTGTGTATCAAATGAATTAAAATGTTGATAAAGTCAGGGATGAACTCGCAGATAAGCACGTACTTAAGGTTTCCGCTGGATATGGGCTCCCAGCAATTATTTAATATTTTATACTAGTTGAATGTGGCGTCGCCGACGCTGTTAACAGTTTTAAAAATATTTTCATTTGTTGAACATTTCTTTCATACTTAATTTCTTTGATGTCAAGCCTTGTTCAAATAAGCTTCTACAGTATCTGGCATAGGACTTACCAATGAATCGTAGTAGCTGTAGTATCGTAGTATCATAGTAGTAGTCTGAACACCCAATGGCCTTATTTATTTCCTCCATATGGTATATGAACTGGTAATATTCCAACTTCAAAATTATTATCGCCGTAAAAAATACTTACAGGTATGAATGATGCGAATAGCTAGAATTGTGTACAGCTATATTTTGTACGCTTTGTTTTTTACTACGAATATAAATGATTACCTGTAAGTTGTTGTTCTGCGTTACTCTCTAATGCTAATATAAGATCATTCTCAATTAGTTCGAAAAATTCTGTCACAAAATCTTCTACAACTACATTTGATTCCCCACGCTTAAGAAATGTATTCTGTAGTATTACTTACAGTTATAGCTCTCATCGCATTCACTGCATATTCTTCAAATTCAATGTTCCAAGGTAATTTGTAAATTAATTATAAAAATATCCATGAAATACTTCACTCTTCCGAATTCACAAAAACTTCTGCCGCGCGATATTCATTTTGATATTGCTAGTTTGTCAAAGATTAGTGTTGCCATCCTCATGGAAGAAAATGATGGTATCGTGAACTGAAAATAACCACAGGGTACTGGGGTTTATCAACTCCACCTACATGGATCTATTTATGGTACTGGTTTAATTCTCCATCTACTCACTAAGATCGCAGCACTAAAACACGCAAAAACACGTGTTTGGAAATTCCTTAGATTTTTCTGTCCGGATTCGAAAAGAAACTGTCGGTTCCGCAAGAGGAGAGCGTGACGCGTCGAATGACACTATACATCTTGATTGTTGGACGAAAGTAGTCTAACCGTCAGTGACGGAACCGCACTCAAGTACATACGCACTCTCGGAGTTACTCAAATACTGTGTAGGGATACATAATGTGCAGGAATATTTTAATATTAATTTTCTAAGTTGTTAATGTTATAGATTATAATTTTTCTTAACCTCCTTCTTTAGATCGGAGTGTTTTAGAAATAGGTTAATTGGAATTGTATAATTAAATGTTTTTTATGTCAGCGGTCAAGTCCACTGAACAAATATGTGGCACTCGTACTGCAATTCAATATTTCACAACTAGTTTCTAATATACAAATACTGATCAAGCTAGCGGATAACAAGGCGGTGTTCTACGGGCTTGTGAAGTTATAGGATATTAATTAGAATAGGCACCCTTGGTCTAAAAATCCTAGTGAAGGTAAAATAAACACCAAAACACTGGCATAAACTATATCATAATATAAAATTTCAGTTGATCTATTGTTAAGTCAATCCTACATGGTATACTAGATTACACATTCATTTTGAATGTGTAATCTAGTGCATTTTTGTTTTTCATATGGTGATGGTTTTGATTTATTGAGGCTACTAGGTTATTGTACTTACTGTACTGCACACTGTATTTCAAATTTGAAGTCATAAATAAATAGAATTTATTATTATTATTATGTTATCGGCCATTTAGTTAGTTAATGCCTTATTTTACGTGGCGAGACTCGGGCCATCAGGCCCGCTCTTCCGTCTAACCACGCAAATTCCGCTACGCTCCTTTCACCACCTAGCGGAGAAAGAAGGTATTATCTTGGGCGACGAAACAGGCGGATCTCAACTTTGCCCAGAGGCTTCTTTTAGGCTTGAGGATCTTTAACATGCAGTAAATCTACTACATGGGACAGCCGGTTTTACTCCCCATCAGAATGATTTTTTCCCCTTAAAAATCCACGGCTTCGATCAGGTTTGAACCCGCAAACTCGGGTCCAACAGCCCGGTACGCTGACCGTTATACCACCGAATCCGATATCCATTACTGACCACGCTACATGTTCTCTTCCCAGGTCTAGTAGGCAGCTATTGCATGCTTCCGATTCTGGCTTCATTCTTTTTTTAAGCCACATAAATATTTGATCTTTATTGATCTGCACCTTGTCCGTTTTTTAGATAATATCCTTGGAGTGGTTTGTCTCTCCACGTTTGCTTTAACATTTTTTGTGACACACATTTCATGTTACGTAGCATCCGAAGTTGAGTGCCTGTGTTATTCTGCATGTGTTGCGTAGTCTTCTTCGCATTGCTTGTTGCTCCATTGACAAGGTGTCTGCGTTCCATTCCCGGGGCGGGCAACGCGCGCGAGACAGTTCTCCTTTTGCGACCCGGCGCGCGCCCACTCGCTCCCTTTCCCCACTGATCTACGTGTAACGTGGTTCCCGTTTGCCATTTAACGATATCCTGCAATCTGAAAGTCCGCTGCGGTGACGATTTATGACAGACACGTTTTCGGTGTGGGTTGTGAGACCCGAATTTGAAGGGGAGTAAGGAGTTGCGGGAAGAGCGTAGGTTTGGGACAATAATGTTGAGTTTGAATAGATATATAGATAGAATGCAAGACACAGTGACATATTGAGATGAAAACAATACCACCTAAGGCGCGCCACACAAAGACATAGTAGGCAAATTATTCCAGTCATTTAGTGTTCGATTTACAAATGATGATTCTTCTTGAAGGACGAGATCAGTATTTTGACTAAAGAAGTCTTAGAGCTGAGAATATTGATCACTGCAAGAAGTACCGACATCTGTATACAGATAATTTTATTTTCGAAATTCGGGAAATTAAATTTGTATGTAAAACTCTCTGTACTTGAATAGTGAAATGATTTGCTGTTTTTTAAATTGGCCATATATGTAAAAAAATCAAAATATATTTGCAAGTTATGAACTTTTCACGATTAATACCCCTACTTCGGATTCATACATGGCGATGAGTTATTACGAAATTATGTTTTTTAGATTTAACCTTGTGGGATGTAGAGGAAAGATACGTAAAGGTGGCAATATTTATGAATAGATGTATATTAATGAAAACTATGAAAATAGTTACAGGAAACATTGAACATGAGATTTTTAAATATCAGACTTGTTTGTTTGCAATAATCTTCTGCAAAAGTCACAAATTTGGAGCTACAGAAGGAGCTATACTTTGAGTTTACAAGGGTAATAAACCGAGTGGTCACGAGGGTTTATGAGCAAAGTCCGGTTGAAAGTCCCATCGGATGAGATCTTGAATGTAGGACAAGACTGAAGCATGTGGCGAGGAAAGGAGACAAAATAAATGGAGAACAAGATTCGAAAATTTACCAAGAGCAAAGAAATAAAAATACTGACCCGAGCGAATCCCACAGTAAATATTATCTAGAAGTGTATTGCAATGTGTAAGGTCGTAAAGAGGTAATAAGGCAAGAGTTATTTTGCCCTGAAATCATGTATTTCGAGTCGTGTAAAAGAGAGATAATAACTCCATAAATTTAACATGGTTGTTAAACAGAGTCTAAGGAATACTTTTGATATTTTTAATGATTTGTATTTTATCAGTATAAACTTTGAACACGTTTCAGATTCAATTTCTAAAAGAATCGCTGGCATGATTGTGATGATAAATATCTGTACCCATTGTATCCTAGTTGCTTATGCCACCTCGAGATGTAGGAACTGGGAGACCCCGCAGCTTACAGCTACTTTAAGAATGTAGGATGCTATTCGGAATTTTTCTAAACTTTAAGAGAATAATCAGATAATGACTATTGTTGAAAATTAGCAACTACTATTTCTCAAATTTACTTGTAAGAGGGCAAAACAACTGAGATACCTATAGCAATGTGAACCTTCATTCAGGAACGCAGGAGAGAATTCTAGGAATAAGAAACTTATAGGTCCAAAGAAAAATACTTTGCCACATACGAAAGACGGAGATATAACGTGTGTGCGTGAATGTTAAGTATAGGCATATTTGAAACAAGTCTTCGGGATAATTACTTGAGCATAATTTGAATACTGAAAATAAATTAGTACCTCCGACGAAAATGTAACTAAAATGCACCCACCCGAAGTTGGAGCTGGCAGCCACAGCTTTTCGCGATCGCCGCTGCAGGTCTCGCCTTTCAGAGAACTACGTCCGGGGAGATTTACGACGCGGCGCGGCGGGGCGGCGCTCGGCACCTGAGTGAAGTGAAGGCAATGTGTGTGGCACACGAGGTAGCGACGGAGAGAGACGCAGAGGCTGCAAAGAAACATGGGGCAGCAGGGAAGAGATGGAGTAAGAGGCGGGGAAAGGCAGAGGTGGGGACGATGGCTGTGGCTGTTACTATGCCAGTGGCGTTGGCTGTGGCACAGGTGGGGATCGACACCATGGCACAGGCGTTAATGGCGGCCGTGACAAAGGCGGTGATATTGGAAAATGCGGTGGCAGTGGCGATGGCAATGAGGAGACAGTGATTGTGATTGTGTTGGTTTTTATGATGCCAGAGCAATCCTCCTAGCCGCAGACTGGCTCTCTCCTGCTTGAGAATGACTCGCACGGGCACACGACTTTAATTCACACAGGGGCGTTCTCACATTCCGACGGATGTGTGGTCGGGGTACTCGTATGAGGAGCAATCGAAACATGAGTTTTTGTTCCAAAATGGACGAAAAGAAGAATAGGACTAGTAATTTTTTTTTCACAAATCCTGGGGAAACTAATCACAACCTCTAAATTTTTTTTTCGTAGGGCTTTTACCCAGCCGACAGCCGGTTGCCCTTTACGTCCCGAAGGGACGCATATTCGACCATACACTAGACAAACACTCTTGCGGGCTCCTCTGATCTGGGGTCAGCAGAACGCGAGGCCCTCCGCGACAACACACACACAAAGTCAAGGGACAAACAGCCATGCCCAAGGCAGAACTCGAACCTGCGACCCTTCGGACCGAAGCGCTGAGTCGGTACTCGCTCTTAGCCACCTCAGCCATCCAGGTCGGCCTTCTAAAAATTACCAGACAAAAAAAACACCACCTTCATCAACTATACTCCTGTATTTTTTGTGACGTCTCCAAGCACGGGATATAGGAAAAGGATTGTTCTGAATACATCACATCAGATAGATGCCGCCAAATGTTATAACTAGTGCTGTCGATGTGGAGCCATTAGGGGTCCATCTTGCAAAACGTGAAGGAGAAGATTAAAAAAATGGTTTATGTTGTTAATATTATCAAATCCCTAAGTTTTCCACATCGAAATACTTCGAAAAAACATTTCGTATCCAAAAATCAAAAACATTTGGGTCATTTTTTGGTTTTTGTGTAATAACTTTTGAATAACATTTGAGATAACTTTGAGATAACATAACAAAATCGCGGCAATCGCTCTTTTGAATCCATTATTGTATGCGAAGATTTTAACATTGATTTTCTGGTCGAATCTTTTGAAAGAAAAAGTTTCTCAATTTAATTAATTCCTTCATTTAGACATTAATGTACTACACGGATCACACTAAATTCACGATGAAGGCAATTGATCAAATTATAATTAACAAAACTACAACTCGAAATGAAGTTGAAACGAAAGATGTAGGATACAGTGACCACGATGCACAAATTCTTACCATTATAAGAAATGCGAACACTGACACAATAAATAATACACGTATGACTAGATTGTTTACTAAAAGTAAAATAAAATTATCCATTGATTACTTGATGCAGGAGTCATGGGAAGCAGATTATAATACTGTTGATACAAACGAAAAATATAATTCCTTTTTTTTTTCAACTCTTTCATTTCATTTTAACACTTGCTTTCCTCTTCAAAAAAGAAAATTAAATACTTCACGGAAAAGCAATTCTTGAATAACACAAGGGATTAGGACATCTTGTAAAAACAAGCGAATTCTTTCTTTCTTTTCTAAACGTCATGACGTATCTAAAGATTTCCTCGTCTACTTTAAAAAATACAAATCATTGTTAAGAAAAGTCATAAGGCAAGGTAAAATCATGAAACACGATCAGGATATTTTGAACTCAAATAACAAAACGAAAGCAATGTGGAATATAATAAAAAATACGACCAAATCAACTAGAAACCTTGTAGAGAATGTTGTTTTAAAATATAACGATATAAATGTGAACGATCTGGCAACAGTGGCTAGTCTCTTTAACCAATACTTTTCGAGAATTGCTGCCGATCTCACTAAGGGTCTTCAGCCACAAAATTCAATAACAGACAGTTCACCCAAAATTTTAGACACGATGTTCGTTTCCGAAACTTCTTCCCATGAAATTCTCAAAATAATCGGTAAACTAAAAAATACATATATTCAGCCGGTTTAGATGAATTCCAGGATTCTTTGTTAAAGACCAGTGCGTCTGTCATTATACACCCATTAACTCACATATATGATGCATCCTTATGCACTAGAACGTTTCCAAATATTTTCAAAACTGCTCAAATTAAGCCGCTCTTCAAAAAAGGCAACAAAAATGAAATTCATAATTATCGGCCTATTTCTCTTCTGTTAGATTTTTCAAAAACATTAGAGAGAATTTTTTACGTACGAATGGAAACCTTTCTCACTAAACACATTGCTGAAAGATTGCCAACATGGATTCAAATCAAAATCTACGAAACAGCCATAGTTTCCTTTATTAAAGATACATGGCACTAATAGTGGACCAATACGAAGCAATTATTGAATTATTTTTAAGTCTCAAAGCTTTTGACGTCATTGGTCACCAACATTTTACTTTCAAAATTACCTTCATATGATCGATATTGCTCTAGATTGGTTATGTTCATAAACAACGATCTCAGAAGTGGAAATACCTTACTGAATTGATGGAACATTATGTACACACCTTTCCAGCTCTTTTGCCAATTGCGCGTCCAGGTTCACTCAAGGTTCGATTTTAGCCCTATTCTCTTCTTTAACAATGACGATATCTTTTCGACGAGATGGAAACGGAAAAACGGTTACTCTTTGCGGATGATACAGGCATTCTTTGCAATAAGACGTAAATAGTACAATATCAGATGTTTCAAATTGGTTACGAAATAACAAATTAATAGTAAACGAAAAGAAAACGGTTGTAATGCAGTTTTCCATATCAAATAAACAATTCTGTGCTCCATTGAAAATGAACAGTGTACCATTGACTGATGTTAAGGCAACAAAATTTTTAGGTCTCTCAATTCAGTCAAACCTTAAATGGAACGTCCATTTAAATGAATTGAACACAAAATTAAGTTCATTATGCTACGCGTTCAGAATTCTTGCAAATTCAGTCAGCCTTCATACTGCTCGTTGTGTATATTTCGCAAATGTTCATTCCCGCCTGAGATGTGGCATAATATTCTGGGGAAATACATCTTATAGCTCCCAGATTTTAGATTACAAAAACGAATCATGCTGAATAATAACCAAATCCCACCCACGTGATTCATGTAAGCCCCTCTTCATTAATCTAGGAATTCTACCATTACCGTGTCTTTTTATTTACGAATCAGTGGTTTTTGTAAAAAATGACTTGCTTAAGGGCGGAAATATATTTTCAGAAAATGCCGAAGTCTATTACTATAACACTCGACGTAGAAATCATATTCATCATGTGACAGTATCAACAGCTCATTACAAAAAATTCACATACAATACATGTACATTATTTTACAACACTTTGCCAGATGACATTAAACGATTAAATTCAATGGAAAAGTTTAAATCCCAAGTGAAATCGTTTCTGCTGCATAACTGTTTCTATACAATTAGAGACTATACTGAGCATCACAAGAAAAGTAACATTAATTTTAACAATGATACATAATGCATTAATTACCATTTGGACTGTATAAATGAGTATAAACAACCTGTAATAACTATTGTAACACAGCTTCCGGGTCAATGACCCCCATCTCGATCAGGTTTTTCGTCCAGTTTCCCTGATCCATTGGCAAATGCTGAGATGGCCCCTTGTTTTGCTTCTGGACATAAATGTAACTTCATTTTCTGTGCACGTCTTCTAGAATTCAGTGGGAAATACAATTATTCAAATTATCGTTTCCACGTTGTCGCGGCAGGAAGTAATAGAAAACCATGCTATTTATTTTCCTTGAAAATCAAGATTTTATTACATGAGAGTTTTTTTCTCCCTTTCAAAATTCACTTAGTAGTATATGATTTAGTGTAGGGATCACAGAATTTGAAAATATTGCACAAATTCACTTTTCCCCATAGCCCGTCATACGCAGTTTTTAGCTGTTTTTGACGTAAATAAATAAATAAATAAAAATAAATAGTTGCTTTAAAGTGCAAGCAGGTTATGTTCAATTATGAGTCATAAAATTATCTACAAAGGGTACCGGATAAGATGGTAAAAAAGTTATCCTCAACCAAAAATGACGTATAGTGATTTCACTATAATTCTAACTTAAAAATATTTTTGAAAGGTTTTCTATCTTTCCGTCCCACACTTACATCCTCTACAGCCAAGCTTTGTTTTTTTAATTTTTTCGGCAAATAAACACTATTTATCTGACTGAAAAAATACTGATAAATAAGAAGAGAATTTATAGTGCCAGAAAATATTTTTATATTTGCTCAGACCCAAATTTAAACACAAAAAGTATTTTTGAAAAAATAAACACTTATTGGGTCTTAAAAACAAAGACAGGCTTAGAAAAACTCTCAACTTTCTCTTAAAACACAATTGGTTGTGATTTTTTCAGATTTTTTACTATTGAATGCAGCAAATGAAAAAATAAAATAAAAACCATTTCCCGCCTTTTCATACACCTTGATTAAAATCTACTTGGAAAATGACTGCAACAGGTCTGTGCATTTATTTTGATGTTTATTATGCATTTGTGTACATTGTTAAGGACCCAGTAATATTTAATTTAACAATTTAGTTAGAAATTATTATTTTAAAAATCTTTTTAATCCCTTGCATAGGTTATCATACGCTAAGAAAAGACGATTTTGCAGTTTATGAGAAACTTCGGTCTAAATGAAGGATAAGTGGGGGGGAGATGTGGAAGAGGAAAAAGGTTAAAACCCGGATATGCGATACCTGTTTTCCTGTGTCTTAGAACACCGACCCAGGCACGAAAAATCATAACCTTCATCTTAGAACACTTGTGAATTTTAAAATTCTTTTAATTGCATGGCCATAATTAAAAAAAAAATATCCTTCTGTAGTCAAGTACTTGGCTGCATAGTCGCCGCGTCCTACGACCTTCCGCGACCTACGCAAAGTTCTCAAAAAATGGCTCCAAATTTTTTTTTTTCTTTTAACTTTTACAAGAGATAGTAAGCAATGACACTTTTTAATATGGCGTAAAGTACATTTCGATGTACTCTTTTGTTTTTAGAAAATTACACAAATGTATTTTTTCAATATCTCTCACGCCGTTAATATGCACATTTCAGTGAATTTGTGTACATTATTGCATCTGTGAGTGGAAGTGCTCCAAATGAACTTTTTCAAAATCTCAATAGATTCCTGTGAAAAGAGGTTCAAATTTCGCATTTACAGTAATGCTTAATCGCAATTTTCTCAAAAACAGCTCCAAAGTTTTCAATGAAAATTGCTATTTAGGACGAGGTTTTTGCCTTCTTTAATATTCCCTAAATTAATATTTGGTTTCTGGTATTTGGAAACCTAGAAGATGAGAAAATTTCAAGAAAATGTAATTTGGGCAGCGATAGATGGCGGCAGGTAAGAAGGAGGCGCAAAGGCATACGGTACCAGTCCACAAAAAATAAATTGGAAAGGTTTACTTACGAAAGTCTGTGCCATTCTGTAGCACCATTAGTTACTTTCTCGCCCACATACACGTATATACACGAATAATATGCATAATATAGAGAAATTTATGTAATGCTGCCGAAAATCGATTTCGAGATTTCAAAGAAATACACCTTTTAGAGCTCCCTGATAACGACCAAGTGTTTTTTAAACGTCAAATCCGTCTGTCCGTCTATCGATCAGTCTCTCTGTCCATCTGTCTGTCCGTCTGCGAACACGGTAGTGTAAGCGCCTGAGCTTCACGAGCGATCTTTTCCAAATTTAAGAGACTCCTGCCCTTGTGGCTCTAGTTGAAGCTTGGAGATTTAGAAAAACATTCTTTAAAATTTTGGGTACTTTCCACAGAAACCCCTCGAATATTTTCAAAATTTTCTCAAAAACGGCTCCATATTTATTCTTGAAAAGCTTGAGAAAATTTTGAAAATGTCGTAGGGCTTCATGTAAAATACCCCCAAATTTTAAAGTGTTTAAACCTCAAATCTTCAGCTAGAGCCAGATAGGCCAAGGGTTTCATCATTGGAAACGATCGCTCGTGAATTTAGGCGCTAGTAGTTCACAGATGGACGGACCGACGGATAGACGGACGAGACGGAAGTTTTGCTTTCAATTGGTTTTCAGCATCAAGGACCCACAAAACTGGGATTCTGGCTACGCCACGTGTTGAAGGATTTTCTCTTAATTTAGCTACTGGATTTAATAACTTAATTGTTTTCAGGGCCCAGCAATGAATTTTTTCTGTCGAAACTTCAGTTTTTCGCGAAACATGACATGACATTTCTCTATACTACTTATGTTACTCCGTATAACGTAACAGTGTACGTATACGAGAAGTAAAGTAGTGGTGCTACAGGAGAATGGCACAGATTTTCTCGTATTAGTTAGTTTCCTAAGATAAATTTAAGGAAAGAACCATCTTCACGAAATTGGCAGTGTGTTCTGCGTGTGAATCAAAGATGGGCAGGATGTCAAGAATATTTGAGAAGGCATTATCAGAGGGCTTAGAAACTTAATCCAAACTATGTGGGAAGAGAGCTCTTACACCTTTCAGTGTTCTTCATCAAAAAAGAAGAAAGAAACAATATTAGCAAAAGAATCCACGATTGTGTACAGTGAAGTGTGAAGACTGTGACTTGTTAGGATTGGATTCTGTTTTACCTGTACTAGTATTTTCTTTATCAGCAGTGATTCGGTGAAATTTTCAAGTCAGCGTTTTCAGTCATGATATTGCATTGAAAAAAGCTGGGAAATAATACTTTCCCTAGAGTGATTAGTAATAACAACAAATTAGTTTATATTTTTGAAAAGTTTAAGCATTTGCAAGAAAACTATGAGGACATTTAGTACTGTAAATGCACTTTTGAGCATGTTAGTGAAAAGTCTAGATGTTACATGCAAGCAAGTTTAATTTATTATCAAATCGATCGATTTATTAATCATTGAAAATATGTGAAACTATATTTAGTACAGCATATGATAGTCCAGATACTGCGTCTTTATCTCATGTTTTATTGTTTATATTATATAAAATCCTTTCCTATATTATTTCAGTAGTATAGATGAGTTTTGCGCACACACAACCGATCTTCATAAATGAGGTCTCCAAAGAGAGAGAACTTCACGGAGACGTGGCGTTTTGCACTTTGACTTAAATATGAAGGATTTGTTGAAAAAATTGATCTAAATATTTATGTCAAATGCATCACGCAACATTATTAAAATTGATTTAATTGAATAACTCCCGGAAGAAGCGTTCTAGGGCCTTAAAATCTGAAAGTTTGAAGTCGAAGGTCACGGAGAAACTTTCCTTGCAACGTAATCTAAAAGACGAGTGTTTCTTGGACATTCTATTACATTTTGCTGGTCCGGCGCTTCTCGATACTACCCCATCTGTTCAGATACGTGCAGAATCTGCAACTGGTTGTGAAATGACACTAATTAGTTAATATTTTAGACAATGAAATTGCACAGGGGTACCTCTCAGTTCGGTAATAAAGTTAAATAATATTCCAAAGAGTAGGGTAATGCTTGTCCAATCCCGTATTTTCGCATGGACAACTTTAAGTAGCTTTGTAGAGAGTAAAAAGCTTTTGTAATATTTGTATGACTGTCAGGGAAAACGAAAAGCTAACTATCAAGGAAGATTGTATAATTACTTCAAATGTTGTTTTTAAGGAAGTGTTGTGAATTGTTCCAAGAACATTATAATACTGAATAATTTTTTGTTCAAAATTTGTTTCAAACATCAATTTCATTGTTTCTTATTTTTTTTAAATTCTATAAGTACATTGGAAGTAATTAATTTTAATTATTTTTTAAAACTAATAAACACGTTTCATTAACAACTTTCTTAATATGGAAATGGAAAGACAGGGAAAAGGGTGGAATTTGCGAGACTTCTCGCACGGGTACACTAGTTAATAATAAAATATGATAATAATAATAATAATAATAATAATAATAATAATAATAATAATAATACTTAAAAACCTATCGAACGTCACTGCAAATGGAAAAAATAGACATAATGTCTGTTTTTCACATTCTCTTAATCTCTTTTAAGCGGCCACCTGACTCAATTTCCACTTTTCTACGGAACTAATGGTGTGCACTTAAAACAGGTTTCACAGCGCACGTGTACTTAGCACGTAAATCGTCTGATTGTTCCAATTTCCTTTTCCCCACCCGCGCTATTTTCAAGCAGCCTGCATGCGACCGCATATTGCGAGCCGCGCGCTGCCTCCGACGCCCCCCCCCCTCGCACGCGCGCACGCAGCGACGCGGAAGCGCCCGCTGCTCGCGTGCGCCGCGCTGCGCCGCACGCCAATTCCTCGTTTCTCCTAAAGACGGCGCGCTAAACGGCCAGGCGCGTGTGAGAGCGCAAACAAAAATAGACAGCGAAGTGAAGAGGCGGGCACAAGTGTGGAATTTACAGAAAGACGTCTGCGTGCGGAACACGAAAGAATTTCCGATTTTTGGATTACTGGTTATGGATAGAAATCGTTCGTCCATAGAGTTATACCACAGAGTTAGATTACATTATTCGGAACTATGATCGCCTAAATGAAAAGGATAACTTTTTTGGAAAAGTATGAATTGGTAAACAAGTAAAAAAATCTCCCGACCGAGAAACAATTATGATATAATCAAATTATGAAGAATGTAGAAGAGTGGGTGTAAATACAGCACAGAAATATGATTTGATTTAGACAAATAAACGTACATCAAATTTAAAACAATATGCATGTATGAATGTTTAGAAATTATTGTATAATTGTAATGTTCAATTAAAATAAAGAACGTTTTTTTCTGGCAATCGTTCTGTAAAGGGGGATTGAAATCTGTAGATCTCTTTAATTCAACGAGTACACCTCTAAGGGATATGCTTTAAGAATCGCATTAAAGGCGATGGCTTCATTGTGCACGTATTTCCCTTTCACAAGTACATTGCCAAATTTGCAATATGTTTCTGCAATCTCTGTGCACCGCAGGAAATGGCAGTTATTTTCTAACCCTTGTTTCAAAACAAGTCGATTGCCTGGTTGCGGACGAACACATCAAAGCAATGCCACTGCCGCTGTCGCGATTGGGGCGGCCGAGGGCTGCGTGGGAGCTACATATATTGTTCCTTCGCGGGCCGCCGAATCGGGACGTGAAGTGCCAGTGGCAGCGGCTGTAGAAAGAATGGGCTGACGAAATCACTGTGGGAAATCACTCTCAGCTGGACTATCAATATGTTAAATACTAACGGCAGGGGGATTGAGCTACGAAATTCCAGATATTGACGGCCGAAAGGTTTGTGACAGTTAAAATATGGAACGTACAACGCGAAGAATAATTTTGTGAAAAAGGGACCAATATTCACTATATGGGGAATTCTCGAAGTATTTTTGGTAGAGGTGGCGGTAGCACCGAAGGAGTGTCTGTCTGATGGATGTGAAGGGAAGTGTGATTTTTGAACGAAAAAAATGAATTGTGAAGTGGATAAGCAATGAAAGTCGTGACTTTGGGAAGCAGAGTCGGATTCAGGAATATTGAGAAGGAACCAAATGAGGTCAGACCGAATGAGGTCAGACGTATACGCTGATATGCGAATACGAGGGAATACCACTGACGAGGTAGCGGGAACGTAAGATTGCGGACAGAGATTCTTAGGTTCGTGGAGGTTAGAACGGCTCGCAACGAACAGGAACGCGAAGTCACGAGAGGATGCACCACCAGTGGGATAGCGGCGCATGCCAATGCAATTGGGGAAACAAGGGAAGGCGGCGTGGCGAGAGCGCGTGGGAACGCTCCGGTTCGAGGTTCGACGCCGGGAACAGGCACGCCGCGGCGGAAGCACGGAGCGCCTTGCGTCAGCGCCGCCCGCGGCGCCTCCCACGCGACCGACGCACCGGAAGAGCAACAGCGCTCCGAGCGGGGAGGGCGGAAGGGGGCGTGGCAATGCGGAGCGAGAGTATTGGTTGACAAACAGCTAAAGCAGAAGAAGCGCTTCATAAACAGTTGAAGCGTACGGTTAATGGAACGCATGTGGAATGCGGATATTTAATTAAGAAGAAACAGTTACGCGCTTCGGTCCGAAGGGTCACGGGTTCGAGTCCCGCCTTGGGCATGGCTGTTTGTCCCTTGACTTTGTGTGTGTGTTGTCGCGGAGGGCCTCGCGTTCTGCTGGCCCCAGATCAGAGGAGCCCGCAAGTGTTTGTCTAGTGTATGGTCGAATATGCGTCCCTTCGGGACGTAAAGGGCAACCGGCTGTCGGCTGGATAAAAGCCCTAGGAAAAAAAAAAACAGTTACGCGATGGACGTGAGTCCAGATACATTGAATTTATTTTGGTGTAAACGCTTTGGAAATGTTAAGTTAACAAGGGTGCTTTATGTTATCGCAGAGGTCAATGTTCGGAGTGTCGCCGTTGACTTGAAAATGCGTGCGCAAAGTAAGACAGATTGGCCGCATCAAATTGGCGAATTTTTGTCCAGTTGACTTCACACAAATGTCTGTCTGTACTGGCAATAGCTCCTGACGGGGGTCAAGGCCTACCAGCGGCGTTCCGGCCTTGCGGACATGGGTTATGGGGTATGTGGGGTTAGCACATAGACAGCCCTACGCCATATTCTGGTCTTCTCAACCTCAGAGGTGAGCTTTCTCATTGTCACACAGCAACAGATACTGGGACATTACAAAGAAAGCGGACACTATAATCCACCCTGACCGGGAATCGAACCCGAGCTTGCGTCAAGGAAAGCGAGCACGCTGACCTGTGAACTACCCAAGGGGCGAACGTTACCTAGCTACCTTAATATATACAACTTTTAAAACCCTATCCACTGTGCAGAGCATTCCATTTACCCATTTGCTTTATCTTTACGTCATGAGCGGTGCGTAGGCGGGTAGAGGGCGGGCCGTGGGCGGTGCGTGGGCGGGGGAGGGCAGCGCGTGGACGGGGAGTGGGCGGGGCGTGGGCGGGGCGCGGGCGGGGCGCGGGCGGGGCGCGGGAGGGGCGCGGGGAGGGAGCGCGGGCGGGGGGCGCGGGCGGGGCGCGGGCGGGGGCGTGGGCTGGGGCGTGGGTGGGGCGTGGGCGGGGCGTCGGACGAAAGACGAGGGAAGAGCAGTTGCCGCCCTCGCATTGCTGACAAACTTTCGGCTTTGCGCCTGCTATATGCCTCGGCGCAAGGCAAGGAAATGCAGCTTATCATAGAATGGTTCATAATGACACCGTTTCACATTTTTCTTTACATTTTGTTCATTGCTTTTATAATTATTATCTAGACCTTAAATTTCCTAACTAGATTCTGCAGGCTCCAGACGAGGCTAAGTGACGATCTGCAATAGCCTTGTGAATGCAGAAAATACCTACATCGTTTGATAAGTCTAGTAAATTTCTATGAAAATGCGAATTGTTGTTTAACATTGGATTGTCAAAAAGTATGTCTTGTTAGTAATTGTTTAAATTTTCAATAAATACGACGCATACTTATTTGTTAGCAACCAGATGCGCCAGTGAGTTTGACAAGCGGGGCGTGGGCGGGGCGTGGGCGGGGCGTGGACAGGGCGTAGGCGGGGCGTGGGCGGGGGCGTGGGCGGGGCGTGGAGCGCGGGGCGTGGGCGAGGCGTGGGCGGGCGCGGGCGGGGCGCGGGCAGGGCGCGGGCGGGGCGCGGGGCGGGGTGTGGGCGGGGCGTGGGCGGGGCGTGGGCGGGGCGTGGGCGGGGCGTGGGCGGGGCGTGGGCGGGGCGTGGGCGGGGCGCGGGCGGGGGCGGGGCGCGAGCGGGGCAACAAAATGAGTTTCGTGCTGTTAAACATTTTACATTACATATTACACATTTTTATTTGAAGGGTTGGACTGCAGCGCAGATCAAATCCGAATGAAATACATGAAGTACATGTGGAGTCCATATTGTGGACTGAGCGCCAGCAATGAAGACAATTTACTTCTGGATTAATGAGTTCATACGTGGCTACAGGAGCACAAAAGATGAAGCGCGCTCCTGCCAGCTAACTAAACCTGAAACTATAGAAAAGGTTCACGATGTTGTAATAGAAGATCGCAGAGTAAAAGTGCGCAAGATAGCTGATTGTGTTGGCATCTCACCGGAACGAGTGCACTTCACCTTTCACGAGAAACTGGTCATGAAAAAGCTGCCCACGACAAGGGTGCCGTGATTGCTCAGTTTGGACCAAAAACTGACTCGGAAGAACATTTCATAGCAGAATCTGGCAATGTTGAAGAGAAATGACCAGGACGTTTGGCGCAGATTCGTGATCGCAGATGAAACCCGAATCCATCACTATACACCTGTAATAAAAAATACATTCCAAATAGTGAATGATGAGAGTGTACCGAAAGAGACCGCTGTTCACACTTTTGTTCGCTGGAAAGGTGATGGACACTGTTGTTTTTTTTATATTCTCTGGGTATAATTCTTATAGATTATTTGGAAAACGGCATAACCACAATTACGCTGCATTATTGGATCGTTTAAAACAGGAACTGATTGAAAAACGGCCAAGTTTGGCGCAGAAGAAAGTGCTGTTCCATGAAGACCACGCACCAGCCCACACAACCGCAGTCACAATGGCAAAAGTGCATCAGTTGAGGTTCGAATTGCTTTCTCGTCCAGCATACTCGGCGAATTTAGCCACGATTGACTTCTTACTATTCCTAAACTTAACAATTTCGCTTGGAAGGCAGAAATTTATAGGAGGCTATTTTGAAAAATAAAGTGAGTTTTTTCCGAAAAAATCTTTATTCCATTTTTATCCAACTTATGAAACAGCCCTTGTATTAGACAGTAAAGCGGCGGAGGTAAGCAATGTAGCAACTCTACAGTGAACCGACAACACGACCATCATATTCTACTTGGAATATCTCTAAAATTATGACCCTTTTACAAGAAAGTTTTTAAATATTGGAATAAGTAATATTAGAGTAGACATTATAGGCACATTTGATGGTAAAGAGAAAACGGTCGCTGACTATTTTGTGCATAATACTTACTCTATCTAATAAGGAAATTATTTCTAACTAGCCAATTGGCGTGCACAAACTGGTGGTCACGAAATAAACAGCAAATTGGAGTATAAGTAATTGTGAGGAAACAATAGTATTTTCAAACGTGCTTCTCTTATTACGTGTTACTTGACACCATCCAATTGTTATATCGCTACTTCGTAGAACAATTTCCCGGCGGAGCGCCGGTGACGTAAGCTTCGTTGTCTCCAAAGGAACGGTCGGGTGGGCGTGGCCCTAGAGACAGCTGGCGGCGTACGTGACCGCAGAGCAAGTGACAGTATGCTCGCCAGGCAATTCCCGTCTCCGCTCCCCCCCCCTGGGCCGGTCCTTCCCACCTCGCCGCTTGAAACGGCTTCGTCACTGACCTACCGCCGCCGCCGCCGCCGCATTTGCTACAGTCGTAACTACGTCCCACGACTAACGTTTTTCTTGCCACGTACCCTGCCGATCGCCCCAATACTGCTATGTTCATTGTCACTACCTTCGCTATTGCTCCCGGCCGCGAGCTTTTTTGTGCCTCTAAAACTGCTTCGTAAGCAATGTCCCACGATATCTAAAGAGGAATTCTGGCATTCCTGTGCCATTCTTCCTGTGCAGAACGAAACCCGAACAGTTCAGTTACTTAAACCGAAATTAATAAAAAATATTTCAACTAAGGTAGCTGTGATTTATTCATAAACATTGCCTATAGTCAATCCCTTAATATAATGAAGGGAATTCTACTTAAAATCTGACTCGTACGCTAGTCTCCTCTATTGGATAGTTTTATGTCTGTGTTAGGGTATGCATACAATTGCTTTTTCTCAGCTTTACGTGTCAACGAGTATGAAAGAACAAATCACTTCGTTACACATTCTCATAAAACATGAGGCAACCGATGGCTTTCGGGCATTTTAAACTTTACATTTTTGCTGCACTTGAGTTTTACTCAACTCTCTTCTAAGCATAAGTAATCAACGTAAAGAATGCTAATACCACCAGCAAGACCACCTTCGCTTCCACCGTCTCCACTTCAACGATGGCCACTGTCCTTTCCACAGTCTTAGTCGCTCCTGCCATTTCCACTTCCCTTGTTTTCTCCATTCCCTTCGCCGTCTCCTACGCCATCACGACAATCGCCAAAAGAAACTCGCCTCGGGCCTCCTGTTCGAAAGTTGTCCAAACGGGCGAGGGAGCGCGAGGCGACAGCAACAATGTAACAAGCCGGCAATGAACCGCCCGACGGTTATTCGTAGCGACAAAAAGTAAGATAAGGAAACAGCTCGCTTGAAGCCACGGAGGCGGAGCGTCAGCGGACCCTCAGGTGACTCCACATAGACCACGGAGCCCGGCAGGCTATTGCGCACTCGCAATTAAGTCTGTGTTAATTCAATAAGGGGCGGTGCGGTTATGGCTGTTTTTGTACTTCCTCGTTTGAGGGGGTCTGGATCACTTTCCAGCAGGACGTTCGAACAGGGTCAAGCCGTTCTTTTACACGTTCACTTTCGATTGTTTCGGAAGGCAGAAGGTCGTTCGACGGACGGTCCAGACTGACGGCGATGGCGGCGGCGGCGGCGCGTATCTCATACTTTATTTGCTCTTTTCCGGCGCCGTTCATGAGCGTGACGGACAGACAATGAGGCGGGGCATTAAGACTGTCCGTGACTTGACTCAGCACCTTACGAGCTTGTTCCAGAACTGGGCGCTGGTGACGCCCGAGGGAAAGACTCTTGGATGCCATCGCAAGGGCAACAAAACACTGAGCGTTTGCGTTTAGAAAGAAATTTTAGCTTTTCCTTATCTTTGCTTTAAATGAAAGATAGTGAGTCCTAGATGTGTTATCACTTGCTCTTTTCAACAGTTTATATAATGTAAACACTAACTTTTAATTATATCTTGAAATTAATAGAATGACGCTAGAACAACGCTAATCAATCATTTCTTATTACGTCGTATTCAATACAATCTACCTCGTGTAGATGGAGTGTAATTGAGGTGATCTCCGACAAAGGGCCTGCAGGCCTGGTCAGGAGATCGCCTGGAATGTTCTTGGCCATTTTGTTGTTGAGTTGCAATTAGTCTATGAAAAGAAGTCGTTTCGTGAGGTTATAGATAGCGAAGAAAAGATAGAGAGCATTTTGAGTTCAACCATTCAGTGTTTTTAAATACAAAGATTATGAATGAAATAAACAAAGTCCAGCAACAGCTTGACACATGTGTCCCTTTACAAAAAAATTCAGACTTTATAATTATATGATGCATTGGCTTTAAAGTTAAGAATGATCGCAGAATTACCTGTTTAGTCCTCTGCAACTTACACCTACAGGTATTTGTAAATATAAAACAATTTCAATTACATTTTCAGGAACTTCACTTTCACATTTAACTCTACGTTCACAGTAGTTATTTTTTGTTCCAGAATTTGTAAACCTACTTCAATATCACTTCATTAGTCTTGGAGAATAAGCACTGAACGACGTGAAGCAATATTTCCTTACGTTGCATAAATTATGCTTTCATATTGTAACATTTCTACAGATCTTTTGCGCGATAAAATCGCAGGGGTCGCCTAGTTTTCTTATGAAGTTGTTAATAATGAAGTTAAGCATTAAACATTTCACATATTTTTTTAATATATTTGCAATAGTAATTTATTTTCCAACAATTGGAGAATTACTCCAGGCAAACAAAATGAGGGAAGTCATCAAAACACTAACAGTTAAAATATCATTAGTTTGTCTTGCCTTTCTTCCAAGGCGTTGAGAAACACGTCACATGTTTGTAAGCAACTTAATTAGGTCATTTCAAGAAAGGTTTTCTGTGAACTAATTTAACAAATGGTATACTTGTACAGTTATATTAAAATGTATGCAGATCATTAATTTGTTTTGTACATTAATTATTGATTGTTTATATTAATTACTAAGAATTATTTTACATTGGGAACGCTTCACGCTTCACGAACTTATTGCGTCAATGATTGCTAACTAAATCGACTCATCAAATTTATGTTACATAACACAGTAAGTTAAGTAATAACAATTGATGGAACGTATTGCAATACATAGCAGATCGATTATTGTCACCGGTTTCCTGTGGATTTCAGGATAACATACGTGGACCAATGAACTCTTATATAACATGCAAGTTACTTAATCTTTATCGTGACCTTATTCCTCTTAACCCAGTCACACACTAACACTCGGTGTGGACGAGTCATTGCGACTGATGTTGGCTCTGCATCACCGTGCAAAGATTTAAAGAAATCTTAAATAATTTATTATTTTATATGAATAAAATAATAAATCATCATCATGAAAACTATACCAGGACATATTTTTTGAGAGGTATATTAAATATATTCAACATCCCGATATGAAGTAGATGCGTTTTCAAATTCTATAGCAGAATCAAATGAAATTCACTAATAATTTGTAGCTCAATCAAACAATTGAACAGCAACGTTTTTCCTATTTATCTACTTGAATAAAAATTATAATAGAAAATTCTGTGATGTACAGCTTTATTGCGTTATATGCAAATTATTTTAATGAATTGGCATGAATGATAAAGCAAAGATGGCGTGAGAATCAGGGGGAACGGGACTCCCCCCCCCCCAAAAAAATTGCCGCGATTCAGTTTTGTCTACATTTTTGAAATTCGACAGTTTTTTCGACGTTTTTGAAAACAGAAAATTTACCCCTAGTACTCACAAGTGGAAGGCAATTAGTTTTCTCCATATTTTCTCTATGTTTTGTGAAGACACATTTGCTTCTCAACGAGTGAATGAAAATTGCGAGTGAATTTAATGGAGGCATCAGGGACGTCTTGAAATGTGATACTACATCAGTATGATAGCACTTTTAGAGCATCAATGCAGTTTATAGGCATTCTGAACAACTATCTGAAATTCGAGGGACAGTTTTTATTTCAAATGTTTACAAAATTAATCTAATATTCACATCTCAGTAAACAATAAATTGAAGTGTTTCTCCACCCCAACAGAGATGGAAGATCAGCCCAAAGGTGAAGAACCTTCTTAAAGAGGGACTAGGTCAGCACGTGTCGAAAGTGGTCGAGTAAAATTCCCGCTGGCAATGCCATTCAGTGCATCCTGTCCAGAAATCGAAACGCGGCCTCCTGCTATACAACCAGTTAAGATGAATGCGTTCCTAGCTGTGGTACCGGTACAGCTCGTTTGCTACTGCTCCCGCAGCTTTCCATCTCTGAAGGCACCTGAAAACCCTGCAGGGGGTGTTATACATTTGGAAGATGCGTAGAGAGGGAGCGCGCTGCCACAAAATTTCACGCTAGAACTTGTTTTAAAATTCTTTGCACAGTTCATAAAGATTCTTTAGAGCGAGTGTACAACGCAATCCTCTTTTTGCCACTTTCCTACACCACTGCAAAATCCGTTATGACATTGGTAATTCAAAAACACATTTTAATATTCTTTGAGTTTCCCGAATGTTAGTTATATTTAGTTTAAAATTGGTAACATTTACTTCACATTTTCATTATAATTATATAAAAATATCACGTTAATAGTACAATCGGTCGTACAAAAAGAAGGTAGCACGTGCAGATACCCAAAATTCAAAGATTAAAATGCATATTATGAACTGCTCTAAAAAAGCAGAAATGTCGAACAGCAGAAATATTTTTTTTAACTATAGTGTTTTGAGAACTAAATATGTCCAATGAATTTCGTTTTTGATATTTCCTTGCGTGTAATAGAGCTAAAATAACTGCCAAAGAAATCTCAGTAATTATTTTTCGATATTAATGGTAGGTATGGGTGAAAGGAGCTGTATATTTTCATTTTTTTCTGTCCACTTATGAGTTTCTATGGAGAAAACCAATTTCAACATGTTTTAATGACCTTATTAAAGTTCTCGTAAAAAATAAAATTTATAACTTTGATGTTTCCTATTGTCTATATAAAAATATACATTAAATACGGATATTTATTGGCAAAACGACAATCGTTCGAATATGACGATCAGATTTATCAATTTCAAAGGCAGGCTGCGTGAGGAGAGAGGTGTGTTTGAATTATAAGTGACCATAGTCATCCGGCAGCAAGGATCTGCTGCATGGTGAAAGAAGAGGAAATTACAAAAACCGGATGTGAAGGACCGGCTCCTAGTTTTCTCTTACGGAAAGCCACTACACTCAACTCACAGCTAATGTAGACCCTACATCTGCAATGATGCCTGGAGAACTTCTTAGGTCGTGTGCGCAAAGTGAATACATTTAAGGAATTCCAGAATCAATACAACACTGCAAACGCCAAAAGCGAAAGTGAACTAGAGAGATTCCAAGACTTGAGAATTTGAACGAAGAATTTGCGCCTTGAATAAATGAAAGTGCTGATGAAATAGTATATTGGTTTTTGGATTAAGAAAGGGAATGGATGATTCAAAATGCACGAATAATATTTCAAACTGGACTTATAATATTCCTTCAATATAAAATTCATATTCACATATTATCATTATTAACATTTTCCGTTCACAATTTATGCACAGAAAAGGAAATTTATGACGACAGTTTCACGGAACATGAATGTTTAGTAAATTCTGAATTAATTTGAAGCATTGAATCAAAGGTGTTTCAATGCTCTACACATTTTTTATGTCCTGTATTCTTAATTGGGGATTTTTCTTGTCCCTTGCTTTCCACATAACCATTCAAGCATGAATTTTTCCCCAGTTGCTAATGTAGATAAATAACATGTTAATGATTCTATCCTCCTAATTGTTGTGAAAAATACAGTCGACACCGGTTATTGTGAACTTCTGAGGACTAACATTTTTTGTTCACTATATCCGAGGTTCACTATATCTGATGATATCAAAATTAAACACAATTTCTCGTTAACGATTTATTTTAATAATACAGAGATGCAGCAAAATACATTAACAGCACGGACTGAAAATTTCAATATCTTTGTTTGCCTTTAAAAAATAAATTTCTTTTCAAGTTTGCTTCGTACTTTTTCACTAGTAATTTCTCTAAATCTATCTCCACAGTTCGTGCTCCCTCCATTCTTGATTTGCAATGTCCTGTGTTTAAGAATCGTAAAGCAGTCTTGAAACGCTTCAATGCCTCTTGCCCTGTTGGAATATCGTCCCATTCTCTGAAGGCCCTTTTACTCGCAGAATGATGAATATACGAGATGCTTTCGGTAGCGGGATGGCGCAAGCGGCTATTGAAACTGATCGCTTTTCCGCGCGACACGGCGGATATTGCCAGGCTGTGGCAGTCGCGTGCTTTCTGCCTACGCAGAACTCAACACGCTTTCTCCCGCGGCGTATCAAGTAACACCGAGATTGATACTGAAGCAAGCAATCGCGCGCCATTTGTAGCCATCCCAGTGAAACTGGCATAATTGATTGATTGATTTATTCCTGTTTCCGGGCGCCTCAACTGTTCTGGTCATTAGTCCCGTTAGTGTAGTGCATGTTTTTTTGAGGAGATGGCGGTGATCTTCCCCCGCTGGATGGTGAGATCCGGCGCCAACCTACCGTCGGCTAGTGGGGTTTCCCCCTAACCAGGACTCTCCCACCAGTGGGGCACCGCCCCAGCCGGGACAAGCTCTAAGCTTCCGACCGGTCTCCCGGAATATGTGGTAGTGTAGTGCATGTTAGTGTAAGTGTGTATGTAAGGGAAGAGGAGTGGACAAGGAAGAGGAAGGAAAGATCGCGCGCGGTCCGTGGCCCGTTTGTTAGGGTACTGCTCCGGCATTCCCCTGGTGTTGATCGGAGAAACCACGGAAAACTACCGATCAGAGCAGCCGGCCGCTAGAGTTCTTCTCCAGACAGCGACTGAATTCGCCCTAGCTGAAAAACTAGTGTCGAAAATTCCGCCGCCGTCAGGACTCGAACCTACGACCTCCCGGTCAGAGGCGCTGTACTGACATCAATTGATGCACTGCGCTACCGCTCCCGGCGAAACTGGCATGAGATCAGTAAGATGCAAATTTCTGGTTCTCTACCTTCACCTCAGAGGAGACTACTTCTACGGAGACTACTGGCCATTGAACGACTTTTATTCAAGCTGCCTAGTGTTGGAATTTGTGGCACGGAGGCGATATATTCTTTTCCAGTAGGGAATTAATTTCCACGTATTTCCTACGTTCACTATAACCGAGTCTTCTTAAGGTTATTTGTAATGTAATATTGATTTACTAAACTAGGAATACAAAAGTTACAAATGATAATTGATTATGAATGAATGAATTATTTATACAAATGTCTAGAGGCAAATGAAAGGTAATAGGAACATGAAAATTTACGTAGATGAAGGCGTTTTAAATAATGCGCCTCTTATACTCGTGAATCGTATTGTTCAGTTTATGACATATAAATTCAAGAGTAAAACGCTTGCTTACAAGACTAACGCTACGCTTACAAGACTAACACACTTGAAAGTGCATAAATATTAGACTGAAGATTGTCAAAGGAAATGTATAGTCTGAAGAAGTTTAAGTAAACCGTAACTAAGTACCACATAACGAAATCTACGGCCGACGAGTCGTCGAAAGCAGCGGTGCTTCGTCGAGGATAATTCTCGTATGACGAAGAATGTAATGAATGGAAGAACGCCTGCTTGACGGAGACAGCAGAACTGACGAGGGCAGCGTAGTAACTAGAAACTAGAGATGCTAAAACAGCCCATACTTTCTCACCATTAGTAATGGAACTGTTTAGCCGCTAGCGCTGTTCGCAGCTGGAGGGACGGACGGATAGAGAGACAGACGGATAGACACGTATTGCCGTCATTTGATTTTTCGGTATCAAGGACCCACAAATCATGGATTTTGACTACAGTACAGTACTTTTGTTTCTAAATTTAGCAACTGGATTTATCCACTTTTTCGTTACCAGGGCCCTGTAATAAGAGTTTTTCTGCCGAAAATTCGCTGTTTTTTCGCGCAGCATTACATAACCTTCTCTTGCTAAGAAGTTCCTACCTAAGTACGAGAAAGTAAAAATCGAAAAGCATGACCCGGGTCTGGGAAGGAGTTTATAATCTCGTAGGAATAGATTTTTCTGCCGAGACTGTTTAGGGGAGGCGTTTTGGGTTAGAGACTACCTCGCCGGCACCCTCCGGCGACCGCGCCGGCGCGCGGCGACCCGGTTGGGCTGGAGGGAGAAAGGGCGCGGCCAGCCGCTCAGAGCGAAGCTCCTTCACAAAAACTGTCGGGTTATGCTTCCTCAGGTAACGGAATTTGCTGGGAAGCGAGGATGAGAACAAAATTGGTGCGGGATGCAGTCAGACGGTTCCCCTAGATCCACCTCCGTGGTCCTCTCAGCCAAGAGTCGCTGTCCGAGGGTCTCCCCCATTGATGAGAGAGTGCCGCTTGCCAGCCCGCCCCCGCGTCGCGGAGCGTGGCCCCGCACACGACTCGCTTCGGCTCCTTAGCGGAACACGAAAACTCCCCGCTGCGAACGCGCTCTCAAAATCACTTTTGCCGTGTATTCTTTATTCTGGGTGGGTGACCCGCTTTGTCTGCAACAGAACCCTAGTCCGTGTATTCTTTATTCTGGGTGGGTGACCCGCTTTGTCCGCAACAGAACCATAGTCCGTGTATTCTTTATTCTGGGTGGGTGACCCGCTTTGTCCGCAACAGAACCCTAGTCCGTGTATTCTTTATTCTGGGTGGGTGACCCGCTTTGTCCGCAACAGAACCCTAGTCCGTGTATTCTTTATTCTGGGTGGGTGACCCGCTTTGTCCGCAACAGAACCCTAGTCCGTGTATTCTTTATTCTGGGTGGGTGACCCGCTTTGTCCGCAACAGAACCCTAGTCCCGGCAGTGGAAAGCGCCTCGTGTCACTGGAGTTCGTACATAAAATAAGGATGGACATGAAAAATATAGAAAAGGCCTAAGATATTTAGGGTTTATAGAATGAAAACTATATTAATACATTTTTAGGATTTTGTAGGGTTTAAAAAGACCTCGCGGTTTAGCTCATTGGTCAGCGTGCTCGCTTTCCCCGAGTTCGATTCCCGATTGGGTAAGATTATAATGTGCGTGTTCCTTGCAATGTCCCAGTATATGTTGTTGTGTGACGGTGAGAAACCTCACTTCTCAGATTGAGAAGACCAGCTTCTAGCGTGGGGATGTCTTCGTGCTAATCACACTTACACCCTTATTAACCCATGGCCGCGCTGGGGTGCTGCTGGTAGACAATGGCATCACGCGGGCTGACACGCTATGTACAGACAGGTTTTAAAAATAATCACCGGAAGTTTTAAAATTTCATGCAATTTCAAATAAAAAATGAACAAAAAATAAAAATGTAACATACGTAATCTTGATCTCCTCTGTCTTTAGCTGCAAGTTACTTATTAATTATTGAAAATATAATATTTTTGATATTTTAGAAGTAAATTATCCGAAGTAAAAATGTAAGTGAAAAAAATCCGCTGAGTACCGAAAAAATGCGACCAAAATACACGTAGGAATTGGTAATGTTTCATTGTCAATTTGGTAGCTGCCGACATGGATGGCCGAGGTGGCTAAGAGCGTGTACCGACTCAACGCTTCGGTCCGAAGAGTCGGGAGGGGGGGGATTTCGAGTTCCGCCTGCGGCATGGCTGTTTGTCCCTTGTCCCCGCGGAGGGCCTCGCGTTCTGCTGACCCCGGATCAGAGGAGCTCGCAAGTCTGTTGAGGTCTAGTGTGCGCTCAAATACACGTTTCACCGCGCCGTGCAGGGAACGTAAAGCCCGGCATCTCCTGTCCCTTCCGACCAGAATGTAAGCCAACCACATGGACACATTCTCATACCACTAACGTATCTCTCAATGTAGGTTCTTTATGTTCAAAGTACCAATGGAAGGTTTTTAGGTTTGAAGTTCGAGTTAGAGATTTTTAGGCTGGAGCTTTCTTTTCTGGCACTGCATTTTAAGTAACGAAAAACAACACTTACTTGTTGCGAGTGTAGGATCAGAAAAGCGCGAAACTAAAAATTCAGAGCTTAATGAAAGTAAGAAGTAATTATTTTCCCCATAATTTAATATTCCCATTGTTTACTTCATAGTTTAACATCTGTTTAAAGGAAGATAAAATATATTTTTCTTTCTTCCGAATTGTATTGGGCAATAAATGACTAAAAAAATTTGCGAAAGTGTACTGAGAACTTGGTTTCGAAAACTACAAAGGTTTATTTCTGGAATATAATATTATTTTGTTCACGATGATCACAATAATTCTGCGACAGTAAACAGTGTCAGTAATAAAACTTCTAAAATATTGATATTGATATTTTGAATGAATATCAGCATTTCAGAACAGTGTTCGCACGAAATGGTTTATTTCCAGGAATGTCTTTATATAGCTTCCATTCTTCAATACAGAGATAAAACAAAACGTGACCTAAAAAGAAGAAAAATAACTTAATAATTTGTATAAGATGAAACAGTAACGTACAAAAGATAATACACAAATTACTGTTACGGTTACAGATAATTCACATATGATCTGTTAAAGCTCGTTACGGTTACCTGAAAAATGAACCGAATGGGACGATATCGGTTTGCTTTTTTCTAATACAGCTTTGGCCCTGACCACCGACACAAAATGCATTGTATGCTACGGTAAACAATTTGAATAATTTCTGCATTGTTCCCATAAATTCAGGGCATTGTTCTCTTAACACTTCGAATCAGCCACATGCTGCTAGAAGGTCAATGGAAGTGGGTTTCGATTTATATATAAAAAAAATAAAATCACCCCTAAAATACTATTATACATACGATACCCTAATTTTGTGATGACTACATGAGTCATAACACCGTTTTACACCGTGGTTCACATAGCAATCTAATTCACATGATAATCTAGTAAAGAATCATTATTGTTTACTTGACATTCCATTCATCACCACTCCCTATATGAACACGAAATACCGGAAATTTTCTTAGCTATTTCGGACACTGTTTACTTGCTTATTATCTTCCCAAATGTTAAAACACTCATGCAGGTAGTTTCGACAGTTCCACACAACACTATATCAGATTTCACATCCATATGTATTACAATGGATGCACGCAATGCCATTCTCGCCAAATTGCGCCGCGTAGCCCGTGCCCCCGGGGAATGCCAAGGCGGGCGCGCGGCCTCGCCTGAGAGGCCTGCCCGGCGCACGAGACGCTCTCACCGGGCGATGAAGCGCCCGCTGGCGCCTGGAGCGCGCATGTAGATGGGGCGATAGTGGCTTCCCTTTAGCTGCAGATCTGCAAGATTTCTTCTCCGTCATTCTCGATTTCTCGTGTGCCTTGTAGGCGAGGCCATGGGTCCAATTTATGCTAAAGAGGTCTTCCTCATGCCGACCTAGATGGCCGAGGTGGCTACGAGCGAGTACCGACTCAGCGCTTCGGTCCGAAGGGTCGCGGGTTCGAGTCCCGCCTTGGGCATTGCTGTTTGTCCCTTGACTTTGTGTGTGTGTTGTCGCGGAGGGCCTCGCTTTCTGTTGACCCCAGATCAGAGGAGCCCGCAAGTGTGTTGGTGTCTAGTGTGTGGTCGAATATGCGTCCCATCGGGGCGTAAAGGGCAACCGGCTGTCGGCTGGATAAAAGCCCTAGGGGGAAAAAAAAGAAGGTCTTCCTCATTAAGTCTCCCGAATAATAACTGACTAGTAGAAAGTAAAGCTGACGGCCCCAAACTGCACATATATTACAAAAAATGGACTTTCAGGAATTGGGGTTAAGTAATGGTCTCAGTAAACGGCAACTTAGTACATCTCCTACGAACTGCAAGTCTTATAATCAGATGGATTTTTACGTGTCAAAGGTCTGGTGAAGAATATTTTTCACGAGAAACAAAATGAATGTTGATTTTATCTTCACGTCAAAATGATTATTTGACATCAAATTGGATTTGCTATTGAGAGGTGGGAGGTGCTAAATATAGTACCCGGTAATGGGTTCTCTGAGTATATAATAATAACTCGCTGAAGTACCCGCCGTTGCCCGAGCATTTATTACAGTAAATTATTAGGCAGGATAGGAAGTCCATCTATTCATGCTTACACTCTATTCTCCCTATTCCATACATAACACTGGTATACAAAGATAAACTTTTTGTCTTTCACAAGAATGAAAATAACAACTTCTGGATGTATTTTTCATGCTGAATTCAAATATCATTTCAGTTTTTCTCTATCAGGCAGGAGTTTTGCGTGATATTCTTTTGTTTTTTTTACAATTTTTAATAAAATTAGTAACTAGCTACCTAATTTTAAATGGTGAACTATGTATTCTGACTTGCCTAGAAAGTTCTTGAGAGTAATTTTCGGGCAAATTTTGCTCCTGGAACTCTTTTTGGTCTGTCGTTAGCCAGCATATCAAAACTCCCCTTCCCTTGGTATCCGTTTTACCGTTGTAGAAATTTGCTAATAAAAATGCTTGCTGTGCTCATCGCTGACAGTTCCAAGATTTTCCGGGAAGAAGTCGAAGTGAGAGTCCAAGAAGTTAATTTTCAAAGACATGTTACATCCCTTAGCTATATAAGAATTCAGAAGATCAGTCACTATGTCACGATAGTTTTCTACTTTATGGTTTCCAAGGACATTGCAACATACATTTTTGAAAGACTGCTAGACTGATTTTTCCAGTGGATTGAAAAGTCCATCAAAACGTTCACCATCCATTAATGGCTCTATTTGTGGCCCTACAAAAATTCCTTCTTTCAATTTAGCATCACTGACTTTTTAAAAATTTAGATTTCAAATACCATCAGCTTTTACAAAATTTCATTACTCGTAATAAAGGTCTGAGCATGTCAAAACGTGAATGAACATACATTTACTTGTTAGTTACCTGTTAGCTTCAACATTATATTACATATAATATCCTAAAATATAGCTTGAAAAAACCGCTACACGTAAGGCAAAGGTTCCTATGACAGGTCAAAGAGCATATTACAATCGGATTCTAAAAAGTAGTCGTCACAAAAAAACTGAGTCTGATGGAAAAATTCTGACAATGTATCTCAAGTCAGTATGAAAAAATGCACTAGATACACGAATCAGATTTATTGTGAAGAAAACCTTGTCAACCAGTGTAATCTGCATCATTGCTATAATTTATTAATTTAAATTTGGCACAAAGTTTTGACGCAAAGACATTTGGTCTGCTTCAGAAAGAAAATACACCTGCAGAAAGTCAGGGTGCATTGTTGGAAGTAAACTACCATGATATATAGATTTGCCTCCAATTTTGAATGTATCGCATGTACAACCAAACGACGTCATCTAAAAAAGGCAATTGTATTATCTCAAATGGCGCAGGAAATGTTTCGTTAAAGGCGATCCATCCAGTAGCAAGATTTTCAAAATTTCTGGAGGCCCCGCTAAGGGTCTTTACTTTTCCGTTAGAATACATATGCTATTATATTCGCATGCCCATTTTCCTGCCCCACATAACATACAAACATTTTTCCATTTTACCAATTTGAACTGAGAGCTGTGTAAATAATCAAATTGAGGGTCATAATGAAAAACTGCCCTGCTACCTAGAGAATTATTCAAACATGCTTCCCGCCTTAAGTACGTTCTTCAACATGTCGCTCTTGCCTCTGAGTAGCCGATTCAAAATTTTTATAGACTACCCATCTTGTAGCATTTGTAGTCTGTTTTGAGAACTGTTATTTTCATTTGAGCATTATTTCACACGCTTCAGTGTTAACAAATTGTTGTAAAAGAAGAGGCTGTTCAGAAATACCAGTCCGCTATACGATATTTATATATCGTACATTGTTCATTAATGTATATTCTGTACTGTATGTTATCGTACATTTTACTCTCTTAACCTAACTCAATATTTCAATATTTAAACACTTTCAAAATCACAATCACAAGTTGTCATGTCACTGTTGGTACAATGCGTGTACCGAGGACAATGCGTGTACATTAACTTTCTTTACTACTTTGGTTGCGGCTTTCATTCAAACGTTCCACCAATGTTCAGAACGAACAAATCAGCAAGCTCACAAATGGACATGTACTACATCTCACCTTGAGGACAAAAAATGAAGCAAGTGGCTGTCTCTTCAGAACACTGTTCAGTCTCCGTGTCAACACCACAAAGACATTTCAACTTGTTTTAAACTACAAATGACAAACACATGTTATCACCTCAGAGATCAACATGAACCTATTCATAAAATTACAAGTGTTTAAATGTTGTGCTGAAATAAATGTAGAAATGTTACACATTCTGACTCTTATATCATACTAAAGCTTCTACATGATCAGTAAAACATGATAAATCATCTAGTCTTGTACACTTTAAGAGAATTATACAAGCAAAGATGAAGCATAAATATAAATGTCTCATAACATAACATTCTTAATTTTAATCAATGCATAATTTGCAATACATTAAAGTAACATAATAAATATAATAACATTCTGTAATAACCTTGTTTTGTTCGGAAGAAAATGGTATGCACCACGATTCGTCCAACAAGACTGCCCTACCCCTAGCTTTCAAATTGGGAAGGCTGCGCACACTTTGTTGCTGATCACCTGGTCTACGTGCCATTACACAAGCCAACTCGGTTTGTAAGTGTAACAACAAATTTCAAAAATTTTAGTGTCTTCCCACACCTACAACCATGAACATAGAGAACATAGAGATTTTCTCTGAATGAAATCTTATCCTTAAAGATAAAAAATTGAGTACTTTTCGCGGAATTTTGCCTGAACGTACGGGCGAGAAAGTAAGTACTGTTTAAACAGCACTAGTATAATTCTGGGATCCCTATCCTAAGCCATATACTAGCTGAATTCTGAATACAGAAAGAAATGAGCGTTTTTGGCAAGAATTGTTAAAAAATATTCGCCCCGATGTAATAAAACATATTTTCAAAGACAAATCAGCTATAGATTTGGGTTATCTCTCATCATGTCCTTCGTGATGGAATAATATTTCCTGTCCTGACAACATGGAGAACTAAAATCTGAACAACTGTATTTCTCACTGAATTCTAGCAGATGTGCTGTGATAGATAATTTAAAAAAAAATTGATTTTTTAAATTTTTTTTTTTGATTTTAAGTTGTTCTTCCCTTTTGACTTTTGTCTTTCGGGTATTTTGACGGGTACAATGTTTCATACAATGAATTTACTTGGCCATCCTCAGGCAAATGCGGGCCTCGGTATAACCCTTCACTATTTTTAAAATTTCAAATTTGTATAAGATGACTTAGGGAAATTTGCATTTATTGTTTAGAAGTGGAGGGGTGTGTTTTGTGGGAAATTGTGGCGATTGATTTTTATGAATTAGGGAGGACGAAAGAGGTCTTTCGGGAATCTGGAACTAATGCGTGAAGGATGATGAGCGTTTCGACCGAGATTGAATATTTAAGTGTTGGGACGTGCTGGGAAGAGAGAGTAATATTTTTTTAGAGTTTTGTGATATGAATTCTGAGAGGAGTGATAAATAATGAAGTTACATTTAAGTTCAGAGCTAAAACGATTATAAGTTACATTAAAGAAACGCACTGAAAAAGTTTGTAAACACTTAAACATGCTTAAGTACAACAGTTTCTAAATTATCTGTGAATATGTCAGTTGAACTTCAAATGTTATCATGGCAACAAATGTCGAGAGTCGAGAGAAATGTAGATAAGCTCTCTTTTCGCAAGTGAGAACACACTCCATCAGCTCTAAATCCATTTTCCTGAAACACTGCCGTCAACATAATTATTAAGTAGATATTTCTACAATTTTATGAAACAACGAAAATATTGTATTTTCATTGTTTCTGAATTACAGCAGCAACGCCTGTCAAAATACAAACAAAACCATAGAATATACGTAGGATACGAAAACGTCGCACATATATAGGACACGAAAATGAACATAAATAAATGAAGAACAATGCCTACTCTCATTACGTATATATGCACTGCCAGCGACTGTAACAGAGAGTTTTCACTGAAAATTCTTTCAACTGACTGCTGCGGGCGACGCGTAAACTGAAGTTCAAACTAATTACTGAATGCTCCCCGTTCTGTCCGGAGGTGTTATTTAGAAACAGGAGTATAGCACGGACGTAAACTATTAATCCTTTACGCTTGTCCAGTGTGGATCGTTATTGACTCCTTACGCATAAACTGCAAAACGAATTTCTTAGACTAATCCCTAATGCATTCATCAAATTTGCGTCTCTTTTAATAACGATATCGTAGGCTTCCGCGGCCAGAGTCATGTACCAGAGTCATGTACAGAGTCATGAGTCAGGGCTGTACTGAAGAGGACCGCGATATGTCGGTCGAAACGTCGGCACCCCAGCCTTCGACGCGGCGTCACCCGGACAGCCCAGATAACTCTTTTAATAATGTTTATAAAAATCGAGAAAATCTTCCAATATTAATCTATTGTGAATATAATCTGTGAAAACCGGTGCACATTAATTTACATTGAGAGCCTAATGGTTTATTATTAGTAGCAATGAATTTTACTTCATAATTCTATGTCTAAATGCTGAAGCACAAGCATATATTCTTACCAATATCCTATATGACACAAGAATTAAACGTAGTTACGCTTTTCAATAATTTCTCAAATTTTCACGAACTTAAATTCATAATTTCGGAGGTTCTTTTATGGGATGTCTTTCCAGTTTGTTACAATTGATACAGATTACCTTTTATTGAAGACGTACTGAAATCACCAAAACCTCTGAAAAGACCTTCCGTACTGATCAATAAACTACTCACATACGAGTATAAAACAACCACCGGGAGCGGTGGCTTAGTGCATCTTTGTCACTGCAGTGCCTCTGACCGGAAGGTCCTAGGTTCGAGTCCGACGGTGGCAGGATTTTCGACATTAGCTTTTCAGCTAGGTCGAATTCAGTCGCTGTCTGGAAGAGATTTCTAGCTGCCGGCTGCTGTGATCGGTAGTTTTCCGTGGTTTCTCCGATCAACACCAGGCGAATGCCGGAGCAATACCCTGAGAAACAGGCTACTATCCTTCCTCTTCCTTGTTATATCCTCACCCCTTACACACACACACACACTTACACTAACATGCACTACACTACCACAAATAACGGGAGACCGGTCGGGAGCTGAGAGCTTGTCCCGGCTGGGGCTGTTCCCCGTTGGTGGGAGAGTCCTGGTTAGGGGGAAACCCAACTAGCCGACAGGTCGGCGCCGGATCTCGCCATCCAGCGGGGGAAGATCATCACCACCTCACTCTACAGTTACGGGACTAATGACCTCAGTAGTTGACGCGCCCGAAATCATCAATCAATCATAAAACATCTCGTAGCAGTGGGCGTGCAACATCTTACGTTCGAGGAAGTCTCCAGTTCGATATCGGCCAGGCCCAAGACATTTCTGTATTGTTTGAACATCAGTGAGGTCCTCTATCCCGTCGGAATCGAGAGTGAAGGTGTACTGCTCTGGTTGGTTTTGGCTCTAATGACTTCCTGACGAATGTCGGAGCAGTACCCTTAAAAACGGGCCCCGGACAGTACGCGAACACTATCATCCTCCTTCATCCTCCCCCCGCCAATAGGGACAGGAACCCCATGGGGACTACTGTGGCGTCATTGCCGCAGCAACGAATAACAGACGTGAAACGGTGTGATATTAATATTTATTACAGATATCCTCCGACACCCGAATCTACTATTTACAATATCTACAGCATATTTCTGGGAGGAACTTCACGTGGTCACCACAACCGCTTGCCAGATAAGACTTACTCCCGCGGTGTGATGCACCCTTGTCTCTAAATCACGACGAATTCACGCCGGCTCCAGACCCTTTGCCCCCGTAGCCTACCCGACGTGCCACGCGCCGCGCACCCTCACACCTTGTTCAGGGAGGCGTCCCTTGCATGCTGCCCGCTGTCGCAGCCTACTTCCTTGTGCATGAAATGCACGTAGCCAATATTTATTGTATGTGGCGACTGTATGACGCCACACTACAAACCAAATTTCTAGTGACACACATAAGACGAGTGTTCACTAAGTAATCGATTCTTATTCACAGTCTTTTTTCTCAGAAGATGGGCAAATGAATAATAATTCGCTCTCGTTAGGAAGAATGTACTTCCTTGAGGGGTTTTCATTCAGCCTCCTCTTGCCCATTTTAGGTTCCCTTCTAACGCATCACTTCTACTTTGGACTCGGTGAAGTTCTCTCTAACACTGCAGGGCAGATTGAATATCTGCCAAGGCACCAGATGCTGAGATATATCTCGCACCGGATGCCGAGAATACCTGCCGAGGCACACCTGATGCAGTTGTATATACTCAATCGTGTCTGTTCCTTTGTGGCGTAGATCCCCACCCACGACGTTACAATATTACTCCGTATACACGTGTGTATACGTGAAAGAAGTAAGTCGCGAAATATGGGTTTTGGGTTGGAGGGAATGTGTGCTGCCAATCCACTCCCTGCGGCGGCGACTGTATGACTCCGTGATTCCAAGCGCATCAACTGCTAAGGCTATTATTCCTGTAAGGGTAGTGCATATTTTAACGCGGGAGGTGGCAGGCATCTTTTTTCACTGATTGGCGAGATCCGGCGTCGACCTCCGTCAGCTCCCTACTGATCTCTCGATAAGTGTATCGCATGTGAGCGTTAGTGTTTATTAGTAAGGGGTAAGGATAGACAAAGTGTAGGAGAGAAAGATCGCGCATAGTCCATGGCCTCTTTGTTAGGATACTGCTTCGGCATTCGCCCCGTGTTGATCGGAGAAACCATGGAAAACGATAGATCAGAGCAGTCGGCCGCTAGAATTCCTCCCCAGTCAGCGGTACAATTCGAACCAACTATCTACTTAGTGTCGAAAATCCTGGCTCCGTCGGGATTCGAACCCTAAGACCTCCCGGTTCACAGGCATTGCTGCCCTGAGCCACCTTTGCCGTTGTGGCGGTGGCGGAGGCGGTGGGGGTGCTGCAGTGGCGGCGGCGGAGGCGATGGCATGGTGACGTGTCCGCTTTCTGGGCGTGTGAGCGCGCCGCGCCGCCTCGCAGTGCAATTGCATGAGATTCGACGAGTGACGCAACCGCATTCGCCCCGCGCCGCCCCGCGCCGCCCCGCGCCGCCCCGCGCCGCCCCGCGCCGCCCCGCGCCGCCCCGCGCCGCCCCGCGCCGCCCCGCGCCGCCCCGCGCCGCCCCGCGCCGCCCTGCGCCGCCCCGCGCCGCCCCGCGCCGCCCCGCGCCGCCCCGCGCCGCCCCGCGCCGCCCCGCGCCGCCCCGCGCCGCCCCGCGCCGCCCCGCGCCGCCCCGCGCCGCCCCGCGCCGCCCCGCGCCGCCCCGCGCCGAGGTTCTGTACACGCCTGTGCGTGACTCCGCGCCCGAAGAAGATAGTTTCCTGAGCAGTTTCCTGAACCCGAAGAAGACAGTTTCCTGGGTTTCGGGATCACGAAACAATGGGACATCACTTCTGGAGAAAACTGCCTGTATTTCATTTTGATTCGCTGGTCTTTACGGGAGGAAAGGGCGCAGAATGTTGTATAGAACTGGGTCAGAATTCAGACTTTAATTTTGGAACTCTTTCGCCGGGGAAAAAAGATCCGTCTACGAAGCTTTGCTTTAAGAGACTGTTGTTTTTTATTTCAACATAAATTACATTTAATGAAACATCTCGATGAAATCGATTCATTGTATATCGATTTTTTACCATAAAGTTTGCATACAATGTAACCATTTATAATGAATGCACCCGATAATCATTGTTCTCCGATGAACCTTTAGTTAAACGGATTACTGGAAATCGCCTTACGAATGTAGGACGAGCGAAGTAAGAGTGAACCGTCTTAGGATGCCTTTATTTATTTACTTATTTAAAGTCAAAAACAGTTAAAAACTGTAAGTGCACTGTGGTAAGAAGTGCAATGCGGTATGGATGGAAATGTGTTCGCAGAATTGTTATTGGATTCTCAATAGAAAGTTAATTAATAAGCTACTAGTGACTTGTCAAGATTAGACGCGATGAATGAGCAAAAACGCCAAGTGTTGCTTCTACCGCCCAAGCGGCACAGCGAACGAGGAATTTTCTCGTGTCTCCTTCGCACTAAATGTCGTTCTCTCTGAAAGATAGGTTTCAGCCTTGACAGGCAGTAGGTGTAGGAAGCGAGATAGACATTGGATAATTTATTTTTCATACGTTTTCAGTAAGATCGAAGATGTGGTCCAATTATCCGAACCAAACAGCAATCAGGTCGGATCGGATTTGTAGAAATTCGAATAATGATGATTGAATAAATCTCAGAAATGAAGATAAAAAGATGTCAGAGATAAAAAAAGACCTGAAATTCATGAAAATAATTTGAACATATGGAAAAGGAAATAGTAAATACAATAGTATATAGGTTTCCATAAAATCTAAGGTAATTGACGTTGTGATGTATACTGAGTTGATAATATAATAAATCTATGTTGAACTCAAAAAATTTAATGCAAAATAAGCACATTGAAAATTAAATTCTAAAATTAAATTCTTTTTGGGTCCCCAGATATCGAAAAAGATTTTTTTTTTTTTCGAAACGTCCGTCCGTCTGTCTGTCCGTCCGTCTGTCTGTGAACACTACTAGCGCCTAAACACTATGAGCGATCTTTTCCAAATGCAGAATTGAAGAAACCCCTCTCCATATGAAAATTTCTATTTAAAACGAGCTTTTACTCTTTTTTAATATTCTTGAAGTAATAATTCGGTTGCACTTCTAGGAAAGAAAAATGTTGAGAAAATGTCAAGAAAAAAAGGACTTTGGACAAAGATATATTGCAGAAGGCCAGAGAATAAAGCAAGACCTGAAAGCCAGATCACGCAAAAAAAAAAAAAAAAAAAAAAAATCGTAGAAGAAAGTCTGTGCCGTTCTGTAGCCCCTCTAGTTTACAACATTAGGAATGGCGTCGAGATTTTAGTTCAGGAATTGGAATAGCCAAGACTACGTGAAATAGTGTATTCTGAGTAATGTACTCCACACTGATCCTCTGGAAGTTAGGAACTGAATCTAGGAGGGCGTCAATAGCAGATACTTTTTCGCATTATTTCTAACTTTTGCAATTTTCGAAAATTCAGAGAGTTTAAGGAAAATGAGGTCGGAGATATTCTTATAATCGTTTCTTGCTCTATCCGTGGAAAAATGAAAAGAACAAATTTGAAGGGGTCGTTTTGAGAAAAAATACAAATTGCATGAGTTTCAATAACAAAATAGGGGAAAACTATTCGATTTTCAAAAGAATGAACTTGACCTTTTTTAAAGATATGATTTTTTAGAACATATTTTATTCAAGAAAAAACTCTAATATAAATATTGTACTTTACCGGAAGCGGTAGCTCAGTGCATCAAATGATGTCACTGCAGCACCTCTGACCGGGAGGTCCTAGGTTCGAGTCCTGAATGCGGCAGGATTTTCGACGTTAGCTTTTCAGTTAGCTCGAATTCGGTTGCCGGCTGCTCTGATCGGCAGTTTTCCGTGGTTCCTCCGATCAACACCAAGCGAATGCCGGAGCAGTACCCTACCAAACGGGCCACGGACCGCGCGCGATCTTTCCTTCCTCTTCCTTGTCCTATCCTCTCCCCTTATACACACACGAACATGCACTACACTACTACATATTCCGGGGGACCGGTCGGGAGCTTAGAGCTTGTACCGACTGGGGCGGTGCCCCGCTGGTGGGAGAGTCCTGGTTAGGGGGAAACCCCACTAGCCGACGGTAGGTCGGCGCCGGATCTCGCCATCCAGCGGGGGAAGATCACCGCCATCTCCCGAGAAAAAACATACACCACACTAACGGGACTAATGACCAAAGCAGTTGACGCGCCCGGAAACACGAAAAAATCAATCAATATTGTATTTTTGCAATGTTAAATTTTTACAATTTTTGAAAGTATGGAGTTCGCAGAAAATGTAACCTGTGCCAGTTATTCCCGCTCTTTGTTACGCATGAGGAAAAAATTTAAAGAAAAAATTGAGCGGTTTTTGAGAAAATAACTATTTAAAATGTGCCTATAATTCACGTAAAAATACTCAAACACTTTTATTTCAGAAAAAATGTATTTGAATCTTTCGAGTTCTCTCTTTGAAAAATAGATTTTATTAAGGGAAAATCTCTGTCTTGAATATTGTAATTGTAGGAAGACGCCCCAAAAAGAATGCACTTCTGCAATTTTCTAAATATCTGGAATTTCAACGAAAATGAAACACACATTTTTAAACTTCTTTACGCTTACCCGTTTATAAGTTTAATCAAAATATATAGAGGGAAAAAAATTGAAAGTGTTGAGGCTTCATTTAAAGTTCCCCCCTCCCAATCGATATATCCGTTTCAAACCGCAAGGTCTTGAGTTAGTTCAGATCGACAGGAGAATATCAATTATGGAGAAAATTATCTGAACGGTTTAGACGCTAGCGTTGATTACAGACAGACAGAGGACTGACATTTTTGCCGTCAATCGATTTTTCGGTGTAAAGGACCCCAAACATGGATTTTAACTATACAACGTATAAGATGAAGTAATTTACTACAAATTGGAAAAATATTTATCCCCTATTAGTTATCCGGGCTTGGCAACAAGAAGTTTTATGTCGAAAAATCGCTGATTTCCGGTTGACGATTAAAATACTTTCTCTTCTTAAGTAGTAAGGCGAAAAAGTAAAATTACGGAATCGAACACGCACCATTACTTATTGCACATTATGAATGAGCGTTCAAGTTCTTTTTTAAGAATCATCGCTTTTAATGGATGGATGGTACTTGTTGTTAGAAAGATTAATTGTCTTATCTCAGCAGAATATAAGTATACTTATTATTAACATTGTGAAATTTTTAAGCTGTAGAATAATGATACGTGGCGACAGAAATGTAAAGAATTCATTAACTATAGGACTGAATGTATTTCAGGACAAGACAAGATTTTGTAATTATGCATCTCATCAAATTTACTCATGTATGAATAAAAGTTAGCCACTTTGGGAAATACTCTCAAGGATTCCTGGGTGTTGGCGTATTTGAGTACGACCTAAATTCGACAGTCAATCTCAACAAATCAAAAGCTAAATCCCAAATATTTCAGTTTTTAGAGAAAAAAGTTAGCATTGCTAATGAGTGACGATTGTTGCACAATATGATGACATATAAAACCAAGTAGTGAGGTGACAGCGTACATATATGTGTGTTGAAGTGTGTTGGCATAGTGATGAATGCAAAGTGTTGGTTTTGGATTGTGAAGCATTTTATATTTGTCTGTAAAGTGCTGCATATGTAACACGAATGTCTTGTATGAATAATCCAGTTTTTATGTACCTAGGAATGTATAAGATGCGGTCTTCGGGACATTGTATCTAATTGTATTAATTTATTGTGTATAATAAATCTCTCAGCAGGCTTTAAACCCGAAGTAGATTAAATATGTATCTTTCGACCGATCTAGAAAAAAACAAGGGAGTGATAAATGACGGTTATGTTGAATCAGTCTCGTTAAATATATAACAATTATAAATAATTAATTTCAATATGAACGATCCGTGGAAGAATCGATAGAAAAAATCTAGAGAGCGAAGACTCACGTTGAATCGCAATTTCAAAACTTTCAGCAAATAATCTTAGCTCGGCACAGTGAATCGCTGTCGTCTTGTCAATTGTTTTATTAGACAACTCCCTAGATAATCATATAACGCACGGTTTCGTGCTGCAGCGAACCCTGCAATTGCCAAGCGGAATAGTATTAGCTGGACAGGAAGAGAATAAAAAAACAAGAAGGGCACAGAAGAATAATCAATAAGAAAAGAGAGAAGAATATGATTACGCTGGTGAATTAAAAAAAAACAAACATGAAGTTCAAGATAAAGAGTATTTAACATAGCCCAACACTCTATATTCTGAATTAAGTAAACGAATCACATGTTCTGCATTATATCCTGGTTATAAAATCTCAGAATAGCGGGTACCCAAAAGGTAGGAAGAAAAAATAATCGTGATGTTCTAAGTGAGCACTTAGAACAATCCACAGAAAAAAGGAATAAGGGAGCGATACACACAACGCCAATGTGAGAAAGAATAATTACGAATTGCTTTTCGCGTGGGCCTAGGCCCCCTGGGATGCCTAGGTGTGTGCGGCGCGTCCAGTGGGCCTGGGCCGCAGCGACGGCGCGCCGCAGGCGGGCGGGCGGGCGTCGAGCCGGCGTCGGCGGCGGCGAGCGGAGAAACGCGCGCCTCGCCAGCAGACGCGGCGTGGCGAGAGAGAGAGCGGGAAAGGGGGTTGGCCGCGGGGTCTCGGGTATAAAAGCGTCGACCCGCGGGTTGCAGACATCACAGTTTCCAGTGCACCCATCCACCGCACGCACCTCCACAGCACCATGAGTCTCGCACAGGTAAGCCACGGAGGGCTTCCACTCGAACTCACTCTCGCTTGGCTTTGCAGTCGCTTCAAGTGACGTAACACACATCTTTACGATGTTTACTCGACCGCAGGAGGTAGATTCTTATAACGCCCACGACATCACGCTGACGTGAAAGCAATGGACCGTTCAACGCCATTTTCCCTTTCGATTCATGTTAAATTCACAATTTAATATTTTGTCTTAAACCACGGTCAAATATCACTCTTAAATAATCAAAAGCACTGAACTTTATAAATAAAGAACTTACTTGCCTGCTGATATCCAAGCGAAATATATTTTCAACATGAGTAGGTAATCATCGCCTACGAATTCAGCACACTTAATATTACCGTTGAGCGCGGACTTTTGATTTTTGACTGGTGCGCCGATGAATAACGCAAACCTCCCGGTAAGTTAATAGGGGAACGTAACCGACTTCGAGAAATTTCGTTGTCTGCCTCAATACTACTTTACCATTGGGATTTGGAGCCGGAGCAGCGGAGGCCGCGCAGCCTCGGGAGGGGAGGCGCTGCGGATTTCCCCCTCCGGCCACATCCTCTTGTTGGGCAGTCACGTGGGCAGGAACGGGGGTTTTCATGCAGTGCGGTTTTCCATGTGTATATTTATAAATTGTGCTCCATATAAATCATTACTCAATATTTTATACATTTTCATTCAGTCACTACAAACATATCTGCTTACGCTTACGCGAGTATAATGTCAACGCCTGCCTTGTATCTCTTATGTCGAGAATTCTGTGAGCACGGTCAAGGTTAAAAGGACAACATGGTGATTTTAATATTATGTAGTTCCATTTAGTTAAATTTCAAGTTTCACAAGGTCCTGGAACATTAATTTTTTACGCCGCTGGAGCTTATGTAAGCGAGTCGCGTTGGTGTCAGCAGGAAAGGGAGCTCTATTTTTGGACTTTTAATTAAAATAAATTAGCTCCGAAAGTGTCGCTACAATACTAGAAATTATTATTAGAACTATACAAGTAGCCGTTAAACACATTTGCAGGAAAAAATGATTATTGGTGAATACTCGAAATTACCAAAACAAATTAACTCCGGAGATCAGACAATTCTCATTTGCATACTATTTCCTTTTGATTTTTTATCTTTAGAACGAAAACTTGAAGAATGTTTTGAAAGTATCATAAATTCAACATAATGTTCTTAAGAATTGCTCTAAATAAATTACAATGTTTAGTTTTTAATACGAAAAATTGATAATATAAATTGTAGAGGACAAAATACCCAACACGAATAGAATTTTTTGTTTATTCAACACTAATGTAAGATGAACTATTTTCATTTGGTCGTTGTGTTATTAATAGATAGTTATTATACAAAAAGCACAGATAAGTTTGCGTAAATACTATTTTTTTATCCAAAAACTCGAATCAACTGCTCAATAAACTTTTTGTTTACTATTCAACAAAAATGAAATCAATTCGCAATATCTTACATTATTTATCTCGCGAACATATTTTTAGTCAGTATTACTCCTCCATACCAATACCACTCCTAGGCACCTCCCTTCAAGTGATCAGAGCAACTGAGCATAGACAAGGGGGCCTGGCTTGGATCCTGGTTGGGGTGGACAATTGCTTTAGACAATTTATTTCCAAAATCCAACAAAGATTGCTTTGGACAATTTATAGTTATTAACTTCATTCGGCTGATAAACAGCAAATAACAAACCGAGTCTCTTCTTTGCGTTATTGTCCATGAGTCATTCATTATTTTTTGTAATGTTATCTTATCATTAGAAAAACGAAACATGAAACAGAAATACCATTTCTTGGAATAAGTACTCATCCGCCATCTTTAGATACAACTCATTTGCTCCGATTGTTCTCAACGGCCTGGCCGGCCGTTAAGGAGTGGCTTTTTATTTTCTGTGTTTGGACGCGTTAAGTCGATATAACAGAACAATATTACCAAAAAAATTGTTTAGTTTTTATTCAAAATCTTTCTCTCGGGACGAATCGCCCTTCGCCTCCGGCCGGTCGATGCACTGCGGTTTCTTCCCACGCGGTCCGCTCGTCGATCGCCCGAGCGCCGGCGGCGACGCGCTGGAAGCAGGTCAAGCGACATGGCCACTCGCGCGGCGCGGCGCCTCCAAACCTGTTCCCTCGCGGACTGGTCGAGGCGTCCGTGGTTTTACGTTCGCACGCCGCGAGAGTTGCACTCAACCCGTGGATACAATTTCGGTTTCACTCTTCAAGTTGGTTGGCTTCGGGGCTCATTGTTGCAATTTTAGTGAATACGCGGTGAGTAAAACATCTGACGGTATAATTCACTAATAAATAAAAAAAAACTGATTACAACGAACAAACGGAACTTATATTGCAGTTTGTCAACAATTCTCATTATCAACGAATTATGATGATGATGTAAATATTAAAAAAATACTTCTAGTGCATTTGTTTCCGTTTGGATAGTTTCTAGTATGTTAATTGAAATAAGTATAAATGAATATCGTTAATGATATTTTCAAAAATATTAGTAACTGCTTTATCTCATAGCAATATAATATTACGTACCCGTATTAAGTAATGTTATTTATTGAATATTGGGTCTCCCTCTTTCATTCCTCCATTTCCCAGCCCGGCAGTCACAGGAGACTATATCCTTTCGTTCTCCTTTGTTTTTGATATGAGGTACGTACATCAGAATTAGACATTCGCGTACTTAATCTAAAAGACAGGTGTTACAAAGGATACGAGCTACGTGTAAGATCATGGAACACACACATACACATACATACACACACACATTATATTTATATATATATATATATATATATATATATATATATATATATATATATATATATATATATATATATATATATATATGACCCCCTTAAAGCTCAAGTGGTGCAGCTCCATATTCAAATAGGTTGATAATCGTGTTCAGCAAGTGGCATGTCATTAGCATACACTGCCACTTACTGTACGCGATTATCAAATTGAAAACGGAATTAAAACACTTGGGCATTAAAGAGCTCATATATGTCTCAACTTCAATTTTCTAGAAAAAAACAGGCACCAACTTACAAGATTAAAAATACATTAGTAATGCTTTTGAGAATTATTTGATCTAGAGGCCAAAATACAAATAAAAATGTGTCAAAGCATTCATTTATGTATTTTCAATTGTTGGTCAAATAAACGTTTCACGCAAAGCCAAAAGGGAGCAACCAATCAATAATATCGGTCAAATAATATCGATTCCAATATCGATATCGAATAACGATTTACTGCAATTAACCTGCATGCAATCACCATTGAGTAAAATGACATCTGCACTTAACTCTACAGCGAAATGGCATGTTCAATCAGACTAAGCTATCGAAAAGACCGGCTGTTGGTGAGTATTATAACTGCGCCCACATAATACTGAAATTATCAATTTTCTATATATTTTATTCAAATAGATGAGCTCACATGTTTATCAACGACATGAGGAATAGCGAATTGGGGAGATGAATGATTAATGGATGGACGTCGAGGAACGGCACTGTGTAGTTGGGAAAACAAAAGAAAACGAAACATTTTAGTGAAAACTACTTCTAACAGGTTTTACTCATTATTTACTCACAACATGACGTGCTCCAAAGCCGAACCCTGATACACAGAGGCAGACGTCTGCATCACTTGTCACCCTAATTTTTTTTCAAACAGGCACTACGTCTTTTCACTCTCCTTCTCCTCCTCCTCATCACCGTCACCTTTCTTTAAAAACAACGTCACACCTAATTTTATCGGTTACTAACTTTAACTAATTTTACTAATTTATACTAACTACTAAGTTTAACTAATTTCAGTGAAAAAAATTAGGAATTTGAATTTGATGACCTTATCTGCGCCTCTACACGGCAATTTAGGAATTTTTCTAAGTTATATTAGAATACCATCATGTTTACTTTTTACAAAATAACTCATAATAATTGTAAACTTATTATATTAAATAATAATTACAATAACAAAAATAAACCATAAAAACTGGTGGATTTATCCTGATAATACTTTTAAATATTATTTTACACCTTAATTTTTCTTCTCTCCTATACAGTTGGTCTTTCTAGACTTACGTGCTTCTTAAAAAGAGGTCTCATTTCGTTCCGTTGCTTCCGTGGCATTGCGACTCAGTGCGTGGCCTGGTTCGCAGGTCGCCGTGCTGGCCGCGCTGGTGGCGGTGGCGTCGGCCTACCCGTACCCTGGCATTGAGGAGCTGTACGGTGGGCACTTCGCGGCCCCCTTGGCGCACGCAGCCCCTGTCGCCTATGCCGCCCCCGTCGCCCACGCCGCCCCCGTCGCCTACGCCGCCCCCGTCGCCCACGCCGTCCACGCCGCCCCCGTCGCCTACGCCGCCCCCGTCGCCAAGGCCATCGTCCACGAACCTGAGCCCTACGTAAGTAGACCGCGTCAACATCGGAGAGAATTCTCAATGTTCATTCACAATATGAAGGTATTAATTTTCATGGGAATTTGTAAAGTTGCTTTGGACATTAAATATATTATTTTGTTCATTTATACAAAGACGAATGTAAGGGTTCTGAAGTTTGGAAACAAAATACAGAACAATGTATGTTCTGAAAAGGTATTTCATTAAACCAGTTATAACGATGACCTTCCAAGATATCTAAAAGTAATCTCAATTTCAATGTCATTTTATTAATATTGAAATTTTATTGTAATTGTAAATTTATTAATAAGATATTCTGGGAAATTTCGGTTAATTATCCATGATGGCTGACAGAAATAATTTGGTCACCACAACATCATTGCGTAGTTCATTACAGTTCTAAAGTTACGAGGACATAATATTGTAAACTGGTCTATGTTGTATCCACTGTTATGCATAAGTCCTCATGAAATAACCAGCAGGTTCTGTTCTCGCAGGCGTACCCCAAGTACGAGTTCAACTACGGCGTGAAGGACGTGCACACCGGCGACATCAAGCAGCAGACTGAGCACCGCGACGGCGACGTGGTGAAGGGCCAGTACAGCCTGGTGGAGCCCGACGGCACCGTGCGCACCGTCGACTACTCCGCCGACGGCCACAACGGCTTCAACGCCGTCGTCACCAAGACCGGCCACGCCGTGCACCCGGCCCAGCCCGCCAAGGTGGCCGTGGTGGCGGCGCCCAAGCTGATCGCCACCGCCCCCGCCTACAGCATCGGCCACGCGCCGGCCTACGGCCTGCACTAAGGCCCCGCCCCACTGGCTGGTTCCGAGCAGCGACGCCGGGGGCGCGTCGGACCTGACCGCCACCGCCACTTCCGCCTCCGCCGCGACCTCCGACCCGAGCTTGCTGGCGAGTCTCTCACCGGAAGCTGTGCCCGATCATCGGCAGAGGCGACTTTTACTTTGGAAAGTCGTCGGCGATCTTCCTCGCCGTCTGATTCCACCCGGCGCGAGCCCATATGCACGCCGATGGTGGGGGAAACAGAGAGGCAGCTGCTACACGCACGAGGATCAGTTCAACGCAATTGCTTCCACCCAACACTCCAGCAGACGCGGTTGAGGATCCGAGCAGACGGCGGCAAGAGAGCGAGGGCGGGGGCGGGGATGTTGGCGATGTCGAGAGCCAAGTCGGGGATAGCGGAAGGTAAAGTAGCAGGGCCGACGCGCACTCCGAGTACTTGCTCAGATCCAACAAGATTCAAGCCTCTTTTTATTGATTAAGTCATTTTCTTCGCTTTCAGTATTTCGATAAGTTCTCTCTTCAAGCCGGTTTTCGCTTGCAACTATCTTCGTTCGACAGTCGAGAACTTGTCACAGGGTCCATTATCTCATTCACCCCATGCACTCAAATAATTTATTTTGTATCAAGTAACATTTAGATGACGAGGTTACGGGCCCAGTACTGTGACAAGTTAGTCGCGAAAACTAGCTAAACGTTCTCGGATTCATCATGTCATATTGTACCATATGCGACTTCTTAGGTATTATTTGTTACGTAGTTCAGAACGGTTTCCTCATTCATGTTTCATTCGACTCATCTTCATGTGCTTCTTTTTTTGTGTCTTCTTTTATATTTCTTCTTTGTACCCTGAATGAGCCATTACCAGCTTCCAAAGTAACACCAACTGGTGTATTCTAGTTGAGGGATTGTTTAAATATATTCCTATTGTATCTTGAATGCAAGACTTTTGTACGCAATGACTGATGGTATATTTTTATATTATATCTTACACAAATACATATATATGAATTTTATTCGTTAAATTGTCTTTTGCATTAATATCCTTATCCCAAATATTTCCACCACATTTTCCAACATATTTCCAAGTAATGCACTGTAATGAAACTAGCTCATTAAGATAATTACACGAATGATGAAATACATCACTTCTTAAAAAAAACTGTTTTTTCTCAAATTAAGATGTCAGCTTCAACTGGAATTAAACGAACGGAAAAGGAAAAGTGAGTGGGTTGAGTAATTGCTCCCTGACACAATGACACAATCCTTTAAGTGGACTGGATTGCATGCTCTGACGTAGCCAACATATCTGCTACACCTTAAACAACTGTACCACTTTTGTAGCGCAGCTTGTCTCTGTTAAAAGATTAAGGGACAGAGACGTTTATTCTTTGTACACCTGCGATTCAAAGCGAGACCTACATACTCATATGACTTAGAAAGGCGGTGAATGGAGAACGTACTTCGTCTGCATGTGGATCATTTTGGATCGGCCGCCGTCGTAAGAGTCCAGCGCGAGAAAAAGCAACGCGCGCGCTGTCGCAAGAGTTTCTTTATCTGGCGTTGGTATCTGCCCCGAAGCAGCCGCCTGCTGGCGGCAGGTGCAGGCGCCGGCCCGCGGCGTGGAACGGGGATTTGTTTACGTTGGAGTTGGCGCCGGCGGCAGTGGTGCGGCGCACGGTGGAGGTGGCGACTGAAGAGGTGAGGGTGGTGATGGTGGATGTGACGGTGGTGGCGGAGGAAGCGGTGGAGGCAATGGGGAGGATGGCGGTAGTGGTGGTGATAGAGGAGGTAGCCGAGGCGTTGGTGATGGGGAGATTAGCATTGGCGGCGGCAGCGGTGGTGAAGGAGGAAGTAGTGTAGAGTTTGGCGCCGGTGGCGGCGGCGGCGGTGGTGGTGGTGGTGATGATGATGTTGATGGAGGCGGTGGAGCCTGAGGCGATGACGCCTCTACAAGGGACGTGGTGGGGCTGGCCATTGTGTGACAGACGGCGGAGAATCGGGACGTAGTCGCCCGTTGATTTTTGATCAGTTTAGCTGGAGGAACACGCACCTCGCTTTTTTAAAAAGGAGATAACGCAGTCGATAATAACTGTCCATCAGGACATGCATCAGCAGACAATGTTCCAGTGCGGCTGTGATAGAGTTAAATTAGTGTATGGCAGCCGAGTGACAGCACAGTTAAGGAGACAACAGCAGAGTTGGCAATGGGGAAAACGGCGGAGTGTGTGCAGAAAGCACAAGTGATGCAGAATGCATTGTAGTCGGGAGACAATAGAAGATAAGAAAGTAGAGTAGTAGATAAGAAATTGCAGGAACAAACACACGGGCGATCAAATAAGAGAGGTAGGGGCAAAGAAGCCGCAGACACACGGCAGTTGCCAATGGAACGAGACAAGACAACGGCGGCTTCCCAGGCCGAGGGTAAGCGGTTCCATCCCGTTGTTTGGAGAGGAAGCGGATGGCCATATAAGGAAGCGGGTGTTACGTAAGGATCTTCTGATGACCTTATTGGCCAGCACCGGCCGCTGCCGCTGCGTCGTCCTGCTACACTTTCACCCGGCAGCTTTTACTGTCCCTCTGCCTGCCACTGCGATCTGGCGGCGGCACTCAGACTTCCTCAGAGCGGCGACGCGGCGGAAGTCACAAATCACGGGAATACTACAGAAACAGTTTGCTTTCCGAACGTAAATATTTATGACACATACACGGAACTCTTATGAAACATTTGAAAATTTAATATTTAAATAAACTGGTTAATATTTGCTCAAATGATTGTCATTAGGAATTACGTTACGCAGCCGGATTGGTGTGACAATATTGCTTAAGAATGTTTATCAATGGTATGGTTTTGATTGATTGATTGATTGATTTGTTCGTGTTTCCTGGCGCGTCAACTGCTTCGGTCATTAGTCCCGTTAATGTAGTGCATGTTTTTCTCTCGGGAGATGGCGGTGATTTTCCCCCGCTCGATGGCGAGATCCGGCGCCGACCTACCGTCGGCTAGTGGGGTTTCCCCCTAACCAGGACTCTCCCACCAACGGGGCACCGCCCCAGTCGGGACAAGCTCTAAGCTCCCGACCGGTCTCCCGGAATATGTGGTGGTGTAGTGCATGTTAGTGTAAGTGTGTGTGTAAGGGGAGAGGATAGGACAAGGAAGAGGAAGGACAGATCGCGCGCGGTCCGTGGCCCGTTTGTTAGGGTACTGCTCCGGCATTCGCCTGGTGTTGATCGGAGAAACCACGGAAAACTACCGATCAGAGCAGCCGGTCGCTAGAATTCTCCTCCAGACAGCAGCTGAATTCGACCTAGCTGGAAAGCTAGTGTCAATGGCATGGCCACTCATGGATTGTAGTGAACTCTTTTAACATTTTTTTTATTTTATTTGTTTTGTATTCCAATAGTGGGATTTATTGTCACAGATTACTGTTCAACGGAAATATATACTCAAATGCTCTTATATGCAAAGATTTGATTGTTTTGATTTGTTTTAATTTGCTCGATATTATAATTGCCCGATGACCCTAATATTATAGCATTTGTCTTTCAATCGAAACTTTTAAAAGAGATTCGAGCCATTGAAAAACAATGAAACCACTATAATTCATAAATGTACTATTCATCAAAACACTTACTCAAAAACTAATAATAAAAATTGCTTGTATTCTACAAATAATTAAAAATACATCGAAATATTAAGTAATAAGATAGAAGGAACATATTTTTAACAATAAAGAAGGAGGAAAGAATTAAATAAACCCTAAAAAAGGAATTTTGTACGTGAAGGGCTTTCAGAGGTGAAGGGAAGGAGGGAAAGAAGAGGTAAGGATTGTAAACAAGAAGGTATCACAGGGAGAAAAGGATGCGTTACATTTGGAGCGGCAGACAGCCAATAATAATAATAATAATAATAATAATAATAATAATAATAATAATAATAATAATAATAATAATAATAATAATAATAATAAAATTGTCTTTATTTGTGGCGAGGCTCAGGCCTTAAGACCTGCTCTTCCGCCTAACCACTTTAATTAATTTACAATTTTAAAAATTACAGTTGAGGCGTTCGGATGTAATTAATATTAACTGACTTTTAATGATTCGTATGTAATTAATATTACCTGACGTGTCGCAGAAGAAGAAAAAAAAATCAATTTGTGACTACCAACTACATTAATTTATCAGTATGAGCCAAATGAATTTATTGTCATTTTTTTGTTTATTCTTGAAATTTTGCAAAAATGGAAAGACATGATGTAAGGAACATTCTTAAAAAATGTATAATAAGATAGCTCCCACTTATTCCACTTACAATCAATAATTCAAAATTCGCCAGAAATGTCAGTTGTCATTACCCGACAGCCTCAACTGTGAACAATAAACAAAAACAAAAAAGGGGGGTTATTTTACATTTACGTATTTACGCCAATGGTATTTCTTGTCGATTACGCACGTTGTCGTGGCGGTGGCGGTAGAAAGCGCGTGCCCGCAGCGAGTTGCAGCGGAGCGGAGCGCGGCGTAGCTGGGGACGCTCCCGCTTTCTCCTCTCTTCCGAGAGCCTGGCTGCATTCGCCCGAGCAGCGTTCGCAAGACACTGCGAAGCCGGCGGCGGTAGAAGCCTGTGCACCCAAATAGGCTATCCTCAGGGACGCGCTAAACACAGGCACGGTCTGCTTCAAGAAGTTGCTTTTTAGAGAAATTGAAACAACTGAACATGTTACTTCATGGTATAAATACACATGTGTTGCGTTTCGTATAAACACTGAGATGACAAAAGCCATGGAATAGCAATAAATACAGATGGCAGTAGTATCACATATTAAAGGTATAAAAGGGGAGTGCATTTGCAGAGATTTCATTTATACTCAAGTGATTCATGCGAAAGGGTTTCTATGTGATTATGGACGCACGGCGTGAATTAACAGGTGTGACCGAGGAATGGTACTTAGAGATAAACGCATTGGGCAATCCATTCCGGAAATCGCTAGGGAATTCAATATTCCAAGATCCACAATGTCAAGAGAGGGCCGAGAACACCTAATTTCAGGCATAATCTCTCACCACGGTCAACGCAGTGGCCGACGGCCTTCACTTAATGACCGATTACAGCGTCGTTTGCTAAGAGTTGCCAATGCTAACAGACAAGCATCTCTTCGTGAAATAACCGTATAAATCAATGTGGGACGTACGACGAACGCAAAAATTGGCTATGTCAGCAGAAGACCGATTCGAGTGGCTCTGCTAACAACAGATCGCCTGCAGCGCCTCTCCTGGGCTCATGACCATCTCGACTGGACCCTAGACGACTGGAAACTCGTGGCGAGTTCCAAAATGCTCCAAATATTGAAAATAAAAGAAAGCTGTGTTAAAATGAAAGAGGTTATATTATCGTACATACGCGTTTTATAGGACATCGCTATAGCGATCGCTATAGCGATCGACTCCTAAGATAGATGAGTCGCAGTTTATGATTGGCCACTAGAGAGGAGCAGGAAGAAAAATCAAGTAAAAAAAGCAATGAACTTTTTGAGATACATCTCCCTGATTGGGGCATTTTGTATGTAAAGTTAAATTCTCTTAGTTTTAATTTCACGCGCGGAGTAGTCAATGGATAACAAATGCATGTTTCACACATTAGTCTGTGACAAAGACTTCCTAGAATTTGTGGGCAAATTCCATTATTTCAGATGTGCTAAAACAAAACGCAACGTCACTTTTTCTCCACACGTCATTTCTCCACACGTCACGTCACATTTTTGGGATTTTTATCGTGTGCAACAATGAACCGCGAAGAACAATTCTTTAACAATAAAGTAGAACTACTTTATTGGACCTTTCCTTATATCGGCTTCTTTATCTTCCCTTGCAATAGTTACCAGTACTGCCAATGATTTTAACTTAGCAACCAGCATTTCCTATACATTTATTCAGTGTATATTTTCTCTGCACGTATCTCCATGTTTTGTAACGTGGCTGTAATGGTTGTGCTAATTTCCTGAACCGTAATGAAACAATTTTTAAAACCCCTCAAAATATGCAGACTTCAAATATCTGTGAAAACGACTTGAAGACAAGTTCAAAGTAAGGATTTTTTCTGGAATATGACATATATGAACTCTAAATGAAGAATAAATGCAACATAAACTGGCAAACAATGAACTTAAGACATCAATAAATTTCATGGTGACACAAAGTACCCAGACTGCAGATACAACCATATAAAGAGTATACTCAGTGCATTCAGTCGTTTCAAAAGTCGTAAAAGCAACTTTAAATTCTATTTAATGAATTTCCATGAAACCTTGGGTACCTGCAGTGAAGAACTAGGTCATATATTCCATGGGATTGTGAAATATTTTAAAAGAAGTTAGTTAAGATACTTGGATGTGACTATTATGGGACGACTGCTGGATGTACTACATACATGTTCAACTTCGAACACACTCAACTGCAAAATTTTTAAAGAACACTATGCACCCTCCTATGTGGGACGATATATGACAATGGAATAGTTTCGATTTTGACTGAAAAATGCAAATTCTTGATTGTGCTATTCCTCTATTCTCATACTGCGAGTACCGCCTGAAATCTCATTCTCAGTGCGTCACTGCTTTCGACACAGTTGATATGCGATATCAAGGTTTCAAGAAATAATTAAATATTTGCTACTTACGTGTAGCATTATGAAACAGCAATTTTTATGATGTTCTTGGTATGCAAAGAACTGTTGCACTCTGTATCCTATTACTTGTAAACAATAAAATATTATTGTAGTATTTGTGAAGACAGTTTTTCTTAAAGTATTTAATTTATTACAATGCTATAGGAGAGTATTTTATTTATTGTTCTTAAGTAGTGTGCATGCTATCATTTTGTGTGGTTTTGTTCAATGGCATTTTTGCTTCTGCGTCCAGTAGTAGAATTAATATTTCCTCCCTTTAGCGACGCCTCAGCTCATAACATCCAACAAGGAATCTGCTCGTTGTCTTCAAGTGCTCGTGTCGATCCTCGCAAACGACATAACTCTTTAAGAATCGGATGGCGATGCTAAAAAGATAGCCAGACAGTACACTATAGGCATGCCCTCATCTCCAACTGTAAGTAGGTGTAACAGCTTTGCAGAATTAGCGAAAGTTGATAGCAGTGAATCAGTAGAAGTGATTACTAAGGTAACGCAGTTCGTAAGGAAACCTCCCCAATTTTCATTCCCGAAGTAGACAATTATAAAAAATTGATCAGTGACATCCATAACGCTATTGTTGAGACCTTATTAAGTCTATTAAAGAACTCTCAAATTCGACTGCCTATCACATACCCAGATAATTGTAGGAAGATAGCAACTTAATTAAATGATGGTAACTATAAGTGCCACATATTCCAGGTTTCAACGGAAACACGTTTTGGGGTCCCCTGATACCTGCAAAGTGTTCTTTTTCAAAACGTCCGTCCATTCGTCTGCCTGTCCGTCTCAGTGTCTATTCGCCCGTCAGTCTGTCTGTCTGTCCGTTTGTGAACACTACTAGCGCCTAAACCATCCGTACGATATTTTCCGAATTGAAGAAACCCCTGTCGCTCAGGCTCTAGTTGAAGCTTTGAAATTTTGAAAAACATTCTTTAAAATTTGGGAATGCTTTACATGAAGCCCCCAGGACATTTTCAAAATTTTCTCAAAAGCAGCTCCAAATTTTTTCTTTAAATTTCTTGAAAGAATACAGTAAAACATATTTATTAAGGTGTATGGGTCCGATTTTGACGGTTGACTCTGCATTTTCGAAAATTGAAAAAGTTTCGATTTTTTCGGCGTCTTCCTACAACTATAAAATTTAAGACAGAGATTTTTTTCCAAATGAAATTTGTTGTCTAGAAATAGTTTTTCATTATGTTCCTGTAATTTTTTTGAAACGTTTAAGAACTTTGGTACAATAGTGCGCGCAATATTTGCAATTAAAGAAAACAAAAACAAGATTTTCTCAAAAACGACTATAAATTTTTTCTTTACATTTTTGGTAGGGGTAGTATCAAACCAACCCAATATGATGACATAAACGCTATTATCTTGTTTTTCTAAAAGTTAGAAAAATGTATTTTTTTAGTTGTCTCTCACGTCGGAAATATTTACATAAGAGGCGATTTCGTCACATTATTATATGTATGAGTACATGTCCTTCAAATAATGTATAGTAGTATATGTAGTATTATAATATTATTAGAATATTAGTTATTAGAATATTATAAAGTTATGTAACGCTACGCGAAAAAACTGCGCATTTTCGACAGAAAAAAATTCATTGCCGCGCCCTTATAACTAAAAATTTCAATAATTCCAGTTGCTAAATTAAGATACACACTGGCAATCACCACGAGCCTAATTCAATGATATTATTTTTCTTAAGGAACAAAACCTCAAATTTTATTACAATCACGACAGTGTGCAAACCGCCCAATATCCCCCTAAATTCATCTACAAAGACTTTTCGCACATCCCAAAGATTTCCGCGCTAGCAATATGAGACATTAATGCTAAACGCCGAGCTTGTGAATTAAGAACGAATACACAGAACGGAAAAACTGTTATATTTTGCGCTGCACTCGAATTGTATTGTAAGAGCCCCTCTACAACCTACTCACTCCCCATTCAAACAGCACATTCAACCCGATATACAGTTCATTATAGTAAGTAAACTATTCAATGGTCCAATTTATCAATACCCCTTAACTGAATAAAATTCGGAGGAACAGTCCCGAAAGCGGTTTCGTTTCAATAAAACAACAATAGTGAATACACTTGAGACGCTGATTAAAAAAATATCAGCGATGAAAGAGGTCTACTGATTTCTCCATTTCTGATAGTCCCCGTTGCATTAACATTATATGCAATTTTATCCTATCAGGTGTTCCCTAAAATTTTAACTTTCATTAATTTGATTTATAAGACCTATTAACTGTAAGTAATTATGAATATACAACATGAATAAAACTTTGGTATTGTGGAATTGAAAGAAATTTGAATTAGGTATTGTGAAAGGGAATTTATTTTATGGGGTTGTCATTTTCTATTATCTAAAAATTTGTTAATAATTCACGACCAATACAAGACGACCTATGTTCGTACCATTTACATTAGAGTATAAGTTAACGTCGTGAAACTAATTGGGACTGATGTTAAGTAATATATTATCAACAAATAATGCACACAAATAACACTATGAAAATGTACAAGACAAATATTAGTTGAAATAAGTATGAGAATAAAGGTTTATATTGTTACAAAACATTGCGTATTATTAGTGACGGTTAGAAAATTCTTGTAAAGTGTGATATAGAAGTTATCAAAACATAACTTCTCTATGAAAATATATATTTGTAGGAAATATATTGGTAGAAAATATTTTGAATAAAACAAATTGTATATATTTGTTAAAAAACACCTAAATGTTACAGTAACATACTGTTCCGTATGTGATGGAAGCTGGTTGAGCTGGCAAGTGGACGCAGCGCGCGTCTTCAACTCGTCGTACGACGTTCGTGTTGCGCGCGTACCGGACACATAGGCCGATCTTCGTACGAAGAATCAAGTCTTACTGGGTGTGTACACTCTGTTGCCAAGAACCACAAAACAGCTGCCGCCAATGCGATGCTGCCATAGTCATATTTCCCTTTCGTTCAAGGGAACACGCATTCATTGACCACTTATTTTGAGAAACCACTGGGCCGTTTGTTAGGGTACTGCTCCGGCATTTGCCCGCGGTTCATCGGAGTAACTACAGAAACTATCAATCACAGCAGCCGTCCGCTAGAATTCTCCTCTCGATAGCGGCTGAATTCGACCTAGTTGTCTAGCCAAACACAAACATTCTGCCAACGTCGGGACTCGAACTCTATGACCTCCCGGTCAGAAACAATCCAGTGGAATGATGCTCTGATCCAATAAGCTGATTTTTCTTTCTCATATACGTACGTATATACGGAGTAATATACGCAGTATAGAGAAAGCTATATAACGCTACACGAAAAAACGGCGGATTTTCAGCACAACAAAATTCATTGCCGGGCTCTGGCAACGCAAAAGTGCATATAACTAGTTGCTAAATTAAGAAAAAAAAATCCTCTAACACGTGGTGTAGCCACAATGCCTGTTTTGTGGGTCCTTGATGCTGAAAACCAATTGGAAGTAAAACGTCCGTCCGTCTGTCCGTTCGTCCGTCTGTAAACACTACTAGCACCTAAACCATGGATAGGATTTTTTCCAAATTGAAGAAACCCCTGTCTATCTGAGTCTAGTTGAAGCTTTGAGATTTTGAAAAACATTATTTAAAATTTGGGGGTATTTACATGAAGTCTCCCGGACATTTTCAAAACTTTCTCAAAAATGGCTCCAATTTTTTTCTTTAAATTTCTTGTAAGAGCAGAGTAAAATACATTTATAAAGGTGGCATTGGTCCGATTTTTACGGTTGACTGAAGTTTCGAAAATTGCAAAAAATTGAATGTTTCCTATCTCTTTCTGCAACTACAAAATTAAAGATAAAGACATTTCCTGCAAATGAAATTTGTTACTCCTAACAGTTGCTTTAATAAGGTTATGTACATTTTCTTGAAAATTCTAGTAGTTTTCTCACAATATTACATGATATATTTGCAATTTTAAAAATTACAAAAACTACATTTTCTTAAAAATGGATCCAAATTTTCTTAAATTATTGGTAGGGATAGTGCCAAATGCAATCTATAAGATCACATAATTGCCATATTGCCATGTTCTTTTGTTTTTTCAAAAATTAAAAAGTGTATTTTTTACTTGTTTCCACGTCGGTAATATTTAAATTTAAGGCAATTTATCCACATCATTATATTAATTAGTACATGTGCTTTAGATAATGTTATATAAAGTTTCTTGATAACTCGACACTTTTCTTTTAAAATGAGATAAAAATTCTGCATTTTCTGAAACGCTCAAATGCCATTTTCTCCACAATGGCTGCAATTTTTTTCCAACTTTTCAAATGGATACTGCTAATTGCACTATTTAATATGATGTAATGTTCCTTTTGTTGATGTTTTTTTCCAAAAATTACACAAATGTAATTCTTTTTAAATATCTCTCACGCCGTTATTATGTACCGATTCGTTTACCGATTTGTGTACATTGATGCATTTGTGGGTAGAAGTACTTCAAAGAACTTTAAATGAAGTTTTTCGTAAAGTGAATAGATTCCTGTGAAAATGCTTCAAATTTCGCATTTACAGTAATGCTTAATAGCCGTTTTCTTAAAAACGTCTTCAAATTTTCCAATGACAACTTATAATTAGGACGAGGTTTTACTCTTCTTTAAGATTCCTGGAGTAATATTTAGGATGTACTATTATGAAACCGAAAAGTTGAGAAAATGTCAAAAAAGGTGCTTTAGGTGACGATAGGTGACAGTTGGCCAGAGAATGGAGCAAGACTTTAAAGTCTGACCATACCAAGGATATTAGAAAAATTTGCTTCGAGAAAGTCTGTGCCATTCTATAAGACCTCTAGTTTCTAATTCGAGGAAATGGCAAGGAAAAAGGGAAGCTCGTAGCATAAAGGGCTGTGTCTTACGCTTTCCACTCTTGGGGTCCGCGTTCGATCTCTCCGAGTCCTGGACAGGTTTCGTCGGAAATCCCTCATTTTCCTCTCTCATTTCCATTTCACAAATATCAATCATTCAGATCATTATCCTAATGGTATCAACTTAATTAGATGATAACAACTTCCTGAGTCTCAATTTCCGTCGAAGTTGAAGGGCTCCTAAATTCTAGTAAATACTTCTAAATTTAAAAAATCGCGATGTGTCAGACGAGTGTGTTTCAAACCCAAAGGTATCCTCAAGCGCAGTACTCAAACGATATTGTTGTTGTGACCTGATAGGGGCATATAAGAAAGAGGAATCGTTCACTTTCGGGAATTGAAAAGGTAACGTTAACATTAGAAATACATCTTTTGTCATTGTTTTCTTGGGAATTACGTCAAATTCATGAAATGGTAGCTACTTACTCTTAAAGGAAGAAGTTGTTCATAAAGCTACTACAAGCTACAAATACAGTTTATGAAGCTGCTCCAGCATAGATAAGTGCCAAAAAAAAACAACAAATATTGTCAGTGATGATAGAAAGAATGGAGACGGATATGTGTATAAATGTCTATTAATCTGAAACAACTCAAATTTAAAGATGTGGTAATTGGTGCTTTAATCATAAGGGAACTCTGTACTCTGACTTTGATCTTAACGGAAATACAAGTGAATAATAATAATAATAATAATAATAATAATAATAATAATAATAATAATAATAATAATAATTATTATTATTATTATTATTATTATTATTATTATTATTATTATGGAATAGGAAAGTACGTAGTCAGCAAATAAGATGACCCACTAATGAAGCGGGTCATTAAATCTGACCGAAGAATAGGAAAAGGAGGCATAAGTACAGCAAGAAGCATTGGGAAAAATAGTATGCAAGACCCATATAATAACACCGACACTGAACTTTAGATGCTACTTAACATAAAATGTGAGTCACAAAAAGTGTTTAAGAAATCGTGGAGAGATAAATCACTTCATGTACGAATATATCATATCGAAAAAGAATCGACAAGATGCAGATCAATAAAAATTAATCATTTATGTAGCTTAAAAGGGGAAGAATGAAGCCAGAATCGGAAGAAGTAATTGTTACTCCAAATCAAGCGTTGAGAACACGACATCATGATCGATTCTCAAAATTTCTCAAGATTAGAAATTTCGCATCTGCCAGGAACAAGCATAACAAGAACAGGAAGAGCGTATTGTTCAGTTTGTCTAATAGTAGCAAAGACCAAATACTTGAAAAGACAAGACAGGGTGTTACCTTCACTGTCAGATCCGCAACGCCCACGGAGTTTCAAACACATACGCTCACCTAAACCGGTGATATCTGTTGGACAGAGTACAATATTGTACGACCAACAAATTCAAACATATCGCACAATAACTCCAAGCGAACCTGATAATGTTACCTGGGATTTGGAGAAAACGTGCCTAGTTGTGGCTGTTGCTGTGCCTTGCGATAAAAACGTCGTGACCATGGAGCCAGAGAAACGTTTTAAATACAAGAATTTGGAAACCGATATCAGCCGAATATGGGACGTAATAGCATAGGTCGTCCTGATAATTATCGGAGATCTGGGATTCGTTCCGCAAAATTTGTGTATTTGGCTAAACTCTTACGTTTTCAACGAAAATGGGACTTGCGCCATTTTCTTAAACGCCCCTGATACTATCCAACAACAAATTTAATAAAAAATGATGGTGCTATTTCTTTGAAAATTTTGAAAATGTTCCAAGAGCTTCATGGAAAGTACCCCTAAAATTAAAATATCGATTTCAAATTCAAGGGCCCGACAACAGCCAGTTCAAATACGGAATACCAATTTTACAGAAAATTACATATTACACATTTAAAAAAAAGTGCCGAACGGTTTAGTCGCTTGCTTTGTTCACAGATAGACGTTTTGCTGTGGAACGATTTTTCGTTATCAAGGACCCTCGAAACATATATTCTAGCTATACCATGTGTCAAAGGATTTTGTTTCTAAATTTAGCGTCTGGATGTATCCACTTATTTGTTCCCAAAGCCCTATAATAAGAGTTTTTCTGCCGAAAATTCGATGTTTTTGAGCAGCATTATAGTTATTTATGTATCAAGGGCGTTAAGGAGATGTTTTTGCCCAGAAGGCGACTTCCAAACCCGAGGGCCTTTTGCCCGAGGGGTTGGAAGTCGCCTGAGGGGCAAAAACATCTAGTAACGCCCGTGGTGCATAAAAAACTTTATGGTTTACTAGTTCGTTGCTTAATTAAACGAGAATTCGAAACATTTTAGTTTTTTTCTTACGTCTAAAGTGAAAATATGCATTGTAATAGTAATTTGTCAATATGACGTCAGATAAACAAAACAGAGTGTGTATCTAATTACTATGTCATAATCGTTATTGGACTGATTTGTTCCTACAAAACGAAAGAATATTGTGAAGTTCCTGCGGAAAGTCTCAAAAAAGCAAACAAAACTACGGACACTTTTCCAGTCAAATTTTGAAAAATATATGAAAATGTTTATGGTGAGTGTTATGTGGAGAGTTATATAACTGTGTAAATAACAGTGTAAATTGCCTTGATGAAATGGTACTTTTAGGTTATTTGCGTTTTTTGCCAAAAAGAATTTCGAATATGTCCTAACACCAAAAAAATATTTCGGGGATGTTAGCCCATGTGCCTTATGCATCTTATAACTACGAGTAGTACTGCTACTCAAGAAGCACATACTATGTCTTTGAAAAAAGTGATACGTAACAGTGAAATATGAGTGACTGGTGGCAATTGTATATTCACGGGAACATTCTAAAATTGCAATTTTCATATCAATTCAGTAAAATAAGGTTTATAACGAGTTATTTTAGTTATTTGAGCTTTATGCCATTTATTTATTGTATTTGTTTGCATCGTAACTTTAATAAATAGAATTCATAAAAATGTTGAATGTGTTCTGTTATATTATTCTGTGGTATTAGAACGGGACACAAAGTATTCAAAAGGCCCGAGGGCATAAATAATCAGGAAGGGCCGCGAGGGTATTAACAATACAATTACGTGTTGTGTTTGAAGTCCGTAAACACACAGCAATGAACTAGTTAACTATAAAATAACTTTCTACCGCATTAGCGGTAGCGAGAAAGTAAAAATTCTGTGCAATGCATTGGGCATGTTTTGGAATGCTCAGGCTTGTAGTTTGCAATTATTTAGTCATTTTACTTTCCCGTATACGTACGTATATATGGAGTAATATATGTAGTATAGAGAAAGTTATGTAATGCTGCGCGAAGAAATGGCGGATTTTCGGAAGAAGAAAATGAATTACCGGGTCCTGATAACGTAAAGGTGGATAATCCCAGTTGATAAATGAAGAAAAAAAAATCCTCTAACACGAGGTTTAACCAGAATCCCTGTTTTATGGGTCCTTGATACCGAAAAATCAATTGACGGCAAAGCGTACGTCCAGGTGTGTGTGAATAACATTAGCGCCTAAACCATGCGTAGAATTTTTCCCAAATTGAAGACACACCTGGCGATCTGACTGAGTCGACGCTCTGAGATTTTGAGAACACATTTGGTACTTTATACCCAGTTCCTGCAACATTTTCAAAATTTTCTCCAAATGGCACCAAGTTTTTCATTACATTTCTTATAAAAATAGTGCGAAATACACTTATTAAGGTGACGTAGGTCCGATTTTAACGGTTAACTCTGAAGTTTCGAAAATACGAAAAGTTTGAATATTTTGGGTGTCTTCCTACAACTACGAATTTGAAGATAGAGATTTTTCCTTCAAATAAAATTTGTTCTACATATTTAGTTCTTTAAATAAGGTCATGTATATTTTTTGAAAACGTTTATTAGTTTTCGTGAAAAATTGCGTGAAATGTGTGCAATTTAAAAAGAAATTACAAAAACAAAATTTGCTCAAAAACGGCACCAACTTTTTCTTTAAACTTTTGGTAGGGATAGTGTTATATGTACGCTAAAAGATTACATAAACTTCATATTGCTCTACCCTTTTGTTTTGTAATAATTACAAAAACTTAATTATTTTTACAAGACACGTCGTTAATATTTACATTACCGGCAATTTCTTTACATTATTACATTTACGAGAATATATATGCTTTAGATGATGTTATATAAAGTTTCTCGACAACGTAAAAGTTTTATGTGAAAACGGGTTCAAAATTCCACATTTTCAGAAACGCTCAAACGCCGTTATCCCAAACACGGCTCCAAATTTTTTCTTCAAACTCTTCGTACGGACAGTGCTAATTGCACCGTTTAAGATGATGACAATTTTGTTTGAATTATGTTGTTTTCAAAAAGTATACAAATGTAATTTTTTGAATGATCTCTCACGCCGTTAATGTATATTTGTATTGTTTGATCAGTCTACATTATTACATTCGTGTAAAGTGCTTCAAATGAAGTTTGTTTAAAAACTCGAAAAATTCCTGTGGAAAGGATCTTAAAATTTCGCATTTATTGTAATGCTTGCACGTCATTTTCTTTAAATTTATCAATGAAAAGTTCCATATTGGAGGAGGGGTTACTCTTCTTTAATATTCTAAAAGAAATATTTGAATCTAACATTAGCAAACCGACAAATTGCGAAAATATCAAAAAAGTATTAAGGCGGCGATAGATGGTAGCTGACAAGTGAATGGGGCAAGACGGTAAAGCTAGCCCTCACCAAGGAAATTAGAAAACTTTACTATGAGAAAGTCCGTGCCATTATGTAGCATCACTAGTTTTAATTATTTCTCGTTGCTGATTGCAAAAATTCTGTACTTCTTAAATAATTCCTTTAAAGGTAAAAATAATTACATCCTAGGACACAAGGTGATTGTGGCGTCGCGAACTCTGTAAACCGTTTTAAAAGTATTTTCTTGGGTTGAAAATTTCTTTCATACTTCATTTCTTTCATGCGTAGCTTTTTTCTTAAAGTATCTGACGTTGGAGACTTACCAGTAGTAGTAGCTGATAATGTTATACTCCTCTTGAAATATTCTCAATATCTAATGGCCTTGTATGTTACCTCCATACAGTATATGAACTGGTAATGTTGCAATTTCAAAATTAAATTTGTCGTAAAAAAACTTCGAATAGAATGCGAATTATGCGAATAGAGTAGAAAAAAGCTACATTTTTACAATTTTTGCTAATATGCACAATAATGCACAAGGATCGCCTGTAAGCTGTTCTTCTGGATTATTCTCTCATCCTCATATAAGATCATTTTCAATTAGTTCCAAAAATTCTGTCTTCAAACAAACAACTTCTTCAACTACTTTTGATCCTCTTCCGAATTTGCTTATCATTCCACATTTTTCAGCCCTAATTTTGGAAGAGATTAAACTGCACAAATTCAGTCTAATTTGCATTCATTTCAATTAATTCAATTGCTCTATTAATCGTTTCGTGTAAGAATCTATGTAATCATGAAAAGGCTACTGTGTGTTTGTTTATGTGAATAAGGTGTTAGTTAAGTTTAATAAGAAAAAGTTCTGCGTCACAATTATTTGAAAATCAGTATTTGTACAATTAGTGAAATTGAGAAGACGAACATCAACACTTTTATTCATTTTCTAATATTATTCATAGTTTTGCTTTATTCGTATTTACTTGAAATGTTTCAAATTTAATAAGATCCAAGAGAATACGTAGGTTTTTGCAAATTTATTTTTTTTAAATATGATAATAGGCCTAAGAAAAAAATTAAAATAAAATACGTCGTGCTATTATCTTGTTCAAATTAACTTCATTGCATCACTTAAAGATGTAATCAGTGTTGCCAACAACGTGAAAGAAAATTAAAGTGTATTGAGTGAAAAGTGGCTTTGGGTACTGGAGTTTAATCAACGCCACGTACATATATTTATTTAGGTGGCGTTGATTTAATTAACGGTTACACTCGCTAAGATCGCAGCACCAAAACCCTTTTGAAAATTTCTTTGAATCTTCTGACCGGATCCGCAAGCAAATTATCAGTTCCCCATCAGAAACCTAGACCGGACACCTGATGATGACACCTGATTTCTTTGAATCTTCTGACCGGATCCGCAAGCAAATTATCAGTTCCCCATCAGAAACCTAGACGCGTGGAATGACACCTGATATGTCTGGATTGGTGAACGGGAAGTGGTCTAACCGTGAGTGACGGAACCGCATATAGGAACATCCGTACACTCGAGGAGTACCGCAAAAACTGTTTCCCTAAACATTCTATCACTGTTATCAGGATCATTATTCGATCACTATTCTATTATTCTATTATCATTATTCTATCACTATTATCAGGAGTCTACTATAATTTAACACTCTTGAAATTAAGTTGTGATCTGAACACAGTAATTAGTAATAGATGAATCCTGTAAACAAATTATCAACAAAATGAATGAGTGAATGTCGTATGCCCGCTTCTGCACTCGTTTCTGGGAAACCCTTAGGCATCTGTCACCTTTTCCTAAAGGCGGACGTCTCTTCGATCTCCCGGGGCCTCCCTTCGATCTTGGACATTTCTAAATGAAATACTTTGTCGATCGAATCGGATTGTCAAACGTGGAATTGTTTCACTGCCTTTTTAGATAAGGTTTATAAAGCTGATGACGTACAAAATCATGGTAAATTATTTCTTGAATTGAAAAATACTAGATAAAATATAACTCGAAAGAAAAGTCTTTTGAAGAAAATCAACAGTTTAGAAAGTCTTAGTTTTTTAAAAACCTTGGATAAATACAGAATCTTTCAAGTATAGTACTCTAACGGAGTAAGTTTTACAAATTTTTTTAAAATTATACTTACTCAGATATTTGCTTAAAGGGGATGTTTACTAGTGAACTTAAGACTAGAAATTTATTATTTTGCTTTGCCATATGCCAGCGGTCTATGTAATTCGCCTGCGAATCGGAACAAGGAGATGGTACAGAGTTTATTTGAGATGTAATTTTTCAAATCTTAAAATTTTGAAAAATTGTAATTTATTTGCCTCCTTGTGTTTTCCATGCAAAAATGATTGTCTTTTAAAAATCGGTCTTCATATGTACTTTGCAAGACCATTTCTGCAAAATTAACGGTAGCAATGAATGGGACTTGACACACTGACGGCATGCATCGACAAATTTAAGTAAAATCAACAAGAAAATAATGTAAACAGACTTATCAGTCTTAACGTATCTTTAAAAATGATCATCTGCTGTAATTAATAACATTTGATAATCCTGTAGGACATACAACATTTTAAAATATAGATATTTCTGAAATCAAATTTGGTGCAAAATATACCTCGTAAAAGACATGTGTGTCTTTTCTCTCTGTAGAATCTCTCCTGCTCAATACAAGAAAAACTTTGTGAGAATAATATACACATTTTGTATTATCTACAAATTGTGTTTTTCATTGGAATGTACTGCACAAGCATCCCAGAAAGGATTGGATATGTTATTGGTTATATTAAGGAAAATCAATCTCATTTTGTTCCATTGTAAACCAAATTCCTTTTCACAAAGGTATCCAACAAGATTGTGGGATAAACCATTGATGCAGAATAAACATTACAAACGTTACTTGAGGAAAAAGAGGAAAGTCAAGTTTGAATATCTCAAAGTTGCATATTAATTTTTTACAATAGTATATCAAAATAAAAAAATCAATTTTTTAGTTGTTTTTGTTCTTTTGAAAAAAAATGCTGATACCATTTAACTATGGATTATTTTTTTCAAAACTTATCAACGTCTTCTAAAATAAGTTAAAATAATTGATAGAATTATTTGTTTTATTTCCTTGAATGATACCTGTGTTCTTCAGATCTCTATAAAGATTTTGTTCACTTTCCATAATGTTTTAATAATTACATCTTCACCAATGTTATTCATCACATATGTTTATTTAAAATATTATTGCAAGCGTAGATAATTTATAAAACTTACTTCTTATTCTAAAACGCACCACAAATTCAATAATGACGATTTTATAAATATGACTAGGCTCCCATTAAGGAAATGAGGTTGTTAAAAAGTATTGCAGGTCACATAAGTATATAATATAAAAATGTGTGTTTATTTTACCTAGCATATTATATGATTTTTTTGTTTCCGTAAGTCATTTTATATCCTGCAATTTTTTCTAAGCAAATAAGTACTATTTAACAATAACTCTCAAAATCCCAGATATGAGTATTCTCGGAAAGAGATTAAAATTATTTAATGATTATCTTCCATAAGGCTTAGAATGCGAATTTAGGAAGAGAAGTGATTACTGGGAGATAAAATGCCAAAATGATTTTGTATCTATTTGATGAAATAAACTCGTATGCGTATGTTAAACGGAGAAGATACATTGACACAAACATTGCTATTGTTTTGCAACTTCATTGACTTCTAACTTCGACTCGACTTCGAGATAGACGAGGGTTTGAAGACATGCAACATTTAACACAGTACATAACACACTACACAATACCTATTTACAACAGTACGCAACAATAAAGAAGACATTAAACAACATCAACAATATTTACAACATTCCAGATACAATAATGTAGAAAATTATATTAATTACAAATGGAATTCCTCTTCAGTGTAAATTATTGATTTCGTAATTTCTGATCTTCCTCTAAGTCCCAGTTGATTTTTACATTTCCGTGCCCTCGACATGAGAAGAATATCTTGACGACTGCCTTACACCTTGCAACAGGCGCGAACAATACCCTTTCACTGCAGTAAAGAGGCGTTTTAGCTGGAGAAGTGATGCAATAATCAGTTTTCTGGGAATCCCACACGAAGGCTGAACGATCAATACTGGACCACGCTCACAGTGCCTTGAACCTGTACAACAGGGGAGATAAGTGGGTTGCATTCCTGAACAGGGGCTAGGCAAAATACAGTGCACAAAATGTATACATGTTGTTTCCATTGTAAACAAAACCATTTTTCACGAGGGTTATCAACCATAGTCATTATGAAGGAATTTAAGAGAATAATGATTTCGGAGTGACGTTTGAAAATTAAACTACTAATATACAATAACACTTTTGAAAATGGCAGTCTCTTTGTACCAATAAATTAAATTGAGATACTTGGTATTGAAAATAAAAGCAAAATAATAGCAAATTCAGAAGAGAATCACATTATTATTAGCGAAGAAAGTCTTTTGGGTTAAAAGAGGCATCTGGCGGTGCTCCCGTGAACTCGATCTACTAGCGATGCGGGCAATGAAGAGTAGAGTGCGCTCGTAAGTCCAGTTGGATGTCAGTTTTTACTGCTGTCTTTGAGTATTGACACGAATGGAAGCTGGTTGCAATCAAAGGCGCAGAAGGTACATTAAATAGGTGTACATGCGAATGGTAGTACCTAATTTTTTTAATTAAGTAGTAAATTAGAAGTAAAAATAGTTAAGCTATCTTCGAAATGATATTTAACTCGAGTTACACAAATAGGTGTATAAAATAGCAAATAGTGTATTTGGTCGCATTCTTGATAAATTGGTAAAGTTGTGAAAAATAAACGGATTGCCTAAGTTCCAAGTTCATACGGCGCGGAACAGTAATCTCCAGTAGCATGCGATCCTTTTTGCCGGTTAACTATCTGATTGCAGTCTCAAGATAGTAAACATTGCTTAATGATGTCGTAGCTCCAATGGATTGATTAAAAAGTCACACAACAAATGTGATAAGCGAAGAAGGAAGTTTACCAATCAATACATTTTAAAGAACAACAAATAGACTCAATAGACTAAAGCGTTATTGTCTGCATTCCTTCTACTTATTATTCCGTGAAGGAGATAATTTCAATGACGTTAGTGGCGAATGGAAGGCAGGACCCGATAAAAAGGAAGACTTCAGATCATATAGTTTTTACTAAAAATATTTAATTAATAACACGTTCATATTCAAGAAGTACATGTGATTACACTTAAATAAAATAATTCTATAAATGTATTTATTGTACGTGAATTTTAAATTGTCACTAGGGGGCAGTGGGGGTCGTGACGTAGTGGTTAGCGCATTCGCCTTCCGCCACTGGGGCACGGATTTGTTCTCCGGTTAATCCCTGTGAAGTTTGTAGTGGGCAAAGGAGCACCGGCACGTTTACTCGGGGTTCTCCCATTTGATCTCTCTCTGATTTCATCTTTGGTCCACTAACGTCATCATTATTCATCGGTATGAAACAACTAATAACAGTACTTCTAGTTGTTGCTGCGAGAGCGAATCTTGAATTAATAATTATGCAAATAAACCTCGACAACACCTGCGGAAATCATGGTGTACACAGAATGCATAAATAAAAGATGGAGGAATCTAAGCCTTCTAAGAGTGAAGTCACAAAGATCGCCACCAGCACCAAGGGCTCGTGGAGGAATATGTTGTGTATTCCTCCATGTATATGTGGTACTCATAATATCGATACGCGCGGAACCGGCAAATATTTCAATAGAATGTCCAAGAATATCTCATCCTGTAGATTTCGGCGTGAAAACGTTTATTTGAGGCCTTTGACCTCAGAATTTTAATTTTTAAGACCTTAGACCTTAGAACTCCTAACGCTTTGTTTAGGAGTTATTTAACAATATATCTGATCGAGTGTTGCGGATTGCATTTAACATGAATATTTTTATGTGTGTTTTTAAAATAAATCCTTCATATTTTAAAAATCAAAGTGCAATTTGTCACGTCTCCGTGAAATTCTCTTTCTTTAGAGATTTCATTTATAAAAATTGATTGCGTGTGAGAGCCGAAAAAGGTATGTATACTACTGAAATAATATAGGAGACGATTTCTCAACAATATATGTGGCTTCTAAATTCCGCACTTTGTGGCTTTTAATATTTAATTATATACTACACATTTAAAGGAAAATACACATGTACACGGAAATGTAATCACGATATTTACACGTTCCATTAAAAGGACGAAGACCCGTACTTTTGACGGGTATTAGGTTTTCTGTCGAACATCTTTGACATCTCAGGGAAAAGTAAATAAAAACGTGATTCGTATCAAACTGTAACTATTGATGAAAACAGCTCCAAGAAACGTCCAATGGCTGTACAATTTTATAATGAAATGAAATATTTCGTTGACATACTTGATGAAATGGCGCGCTTGTGTACTGTGAAATTCGGGAGTAAATTGTGATCAAGGCTTGTATTTTCAATGTTCCTGATATAGCGGCCATTAATGCATGTACAGGCAGGTAACAATAGAAAAATATCTCCCCGAGATTACAGCTCCAAATTATCAGAACTAGCATCCGCCTACGTAACAAAAACAAAGCAACATTTTCTCCGAGCAATCAGCACTCTTCAGAGTAGCGATATACACAAGACCTGTCAGATAGGAGGAAGTAAAGGATATTAAAAGTCCAGGAACATCTGCATGCGCTGCAACAAATATGTGAATCAATCGTGTGCTTAAAAATCTGTTATACTTGTGCTCGCTACTTTGAAGCTCCTGGAGGGTTTGATTAATTAAAATTTACTGATTATGAAGAACTTCACATGATAAAATGAATGTTTTGTTTGTTAAATATGGATTTTATCTATTGTTATAGACATCTGTTTTTACGTAAGAAAAATCTTAACACCGCAATAAAATTCTTTAACAATACAAACGTGGCAGTTAAAATCCCCACGATTGTATTGATGTTGCGCTAAAAAAATCAACAAAATAACGGGTTCGTCCTACTAGGTAGAAAGGAAATTGCCATCCTTCTACTGTTAAACCGTCACCGCTTATGGGCTTCAATCATTTTAGGAAATGATGGGCTTCAACGCTCAAAGAAATAAAACCCCACATCTACGAATATTATTTTCCAGAATTTAACAATATGTTATATTGTGTTTAATTACCAATTATGATTCTAGTACACAGTTGTTAAATTTTTGAGAGAATTAATAACTATTGACATAAAAAATTAATTGTTTATACATATTATTTAAGTGTAGAAATGTGCTAAACAGAAATGACTCCCATTTTGACAACCAGTGAAAAATGTTAAATACAAGTGCTAAAGAATGTTTCTCATTATTATATGTTATATATTTCACAATGTTGCATGCCGATGACGGATGTCAAAGTCGTTTTTCCTCTATTTTTGTTTAGGTACGAAGTTATTATTTCATTAATTACGACTTTTAAATTTAGACATTTTCTGAGTGATAGTTTCCTTTTTCAACGCTTATCGTATATTACAAAAAAATCAAAGTGTCGCCAGTCATATTATCGTCGTGGAAATTCCAGCATTCATTTATACTGGGACTGTCAACCCTCACTGCTGGTTTCGAAAAACTTTGTTTTATATTGGCGGGGTGGGAGCTCGAATTTTTGAATGTCGACTTCCTTAAAACCACCTTTCCATGTTCTGTCAATAGAGAGTTCTGAAATGACAAAAGTTAAGACCCTCACACATCCACGTTAGAATATGATTTCCAACATTAAGTATTTCAAGAAAATATCATGCATGGCCTGCACTGAAATTTTATTATCATGTTGAATATACGGATGTGACAAAAAGTACTATTAAATCCTTAATTTTTCTTGCTCATTGATGCCAAGAGGTTTATACGTGTATTTTCATTACTTTATGTTTAAATTAAGTAGATGTAATAAATAATGCTATTTTCTAAAACGTATTATCTAAATGAAAATAATTGAAATGTCAATAACAGAAACAGGATGACTTTTGAATTTTTGTACTCAAATATAAGTGAGATAATAGAATGTTTTTACTATTACTGAAACTGGAACAGAGAGTTTGAAGCAGCGTGGTAACTAGAGAAGACACGTACACACAGATAAGATGGAGGCAATATATAATGTTAACATATTTACGTTAACGTACTTGCTAGCACATATATACTTCTTGCTCCAGCGGTGTAAAGTAAGCAACGTATGACTCGTCTGCCAACACGATACCATGTTGTGGTGACGTCCATGAGCAGACGAGACGCAATTCTTCTGCCCCTCCTTGTGTCTGTCATATTCCTTACATGGAAATGCGTGTGTGTTACGACCATTAGTCTGAATTATGACAGATCTGCTACTGAGCATAAAGTTCTATCTTATGTGCGAGTAATTTCTATGCACTGATCACATGATCGTAACGTGATGTGTTATTCTATACATTTTTATTACGATGTATTTCAATGTTTTATGTATTTTATAGTTTCCTCAGTTTGGAGCATAGAAAAACGAAAAATTGGAATTACTGTAAGAATGCAAATTAATTTGATGGCTCATTGAGAATTGTGAATGCTAATTTCACCATAAACAATATTTACTACTTTCACCGCTTTATGGACAAATTATATATTTTTCATTAGTTCCAGTAACCAAATATTATTTTAATAATAATAATAATAATAATAATAATAATAATAATAATAATTTAATAATAATATTTTTTCATAATATCTCTGATTAGTTATGTCTCATATCCGATATTGTGATAGATGTCACTTTGCGCAGCATCCACCGATTACGCATTTACGAGGAGTGTAAATTAAATAATGAGTAACTTATGATTCACGTTTGATCTGACAGCATTGGATGTGGAAGGGCATATGTATTTATTTTTAGTAGACAGGTCATTCATTATGATGATGATGATGATGATGATGATTATGATGATGATGATGATACAATTGACCTGGTAGTATTCTGAAATGGGAAACAATTACGAAATTTGTTCCAAAGAGCAAACATCTAATTTAAGTGTTGTTCATAAATAACAGCGTTCTTCCACACCAGAATTAAAATAAATAAATGTTACTTCCGTGAAATATTATTTTTGTCGTTAAATGCATGAGAGAAAAAAACAATATCTCTGGACTTCCTTTTGGGCGCCAGTCACCATAAATACACACTTCGCCTTCAGGAAGGAATCTCCTACGCCTGTGCTACCGCGTCCCACGGGGTGAGTGGCCGCGCGGGCAAGTGACCTCGGCAGGCGTCATCCGCGAATCACGCGCAGCGGGGCTTCTTCATTAGAGGTTGGTAGCGCCGGTGAAATGATTGTTGCCCCCAGAAAAGATATGAATTGCAGGACAGCCCTGGTACGGAAATTGCTTTATTTCATACTATGGGGCATTTCGGTTGTTTATGTGACTCAAGCAGGCCGGAAAGTGAGACTTTACGATACACTCTAACGTAAAGAAATCTCATACCAACTTATGAACTTTGAAATTGTGTACCTACGTTTCTGACTTGTTTTATGAACACAGGGGCAGCACCAACGATGCAGTTGATTACAACGAAAAGGAAACACTATCATTCTTTACAAATGTCGATAACTGTACCATATGATGACAAAATTAGAGAACAAAGTTTAGAGATAAGTAAGCCAGCATTACATCCTCATTAACCATGTCATTATTATTTGTGCTTTTCCAGGAACATAATTTATCTTCCTTTTTTTAGTTTCTCGTATACGTACGTATATATGGAGTGACATAAGTAGTATAAGGAAAGTTATGTAATGCTGCGCAAAAAATCGGCGGAGTTTCGGCACAAAAAAAATTATTGCTGGGCCTGATAACGAAAAAGTGGATAAATCCAGGGCTGAATTAACAAAAAAATCCTCTAACACGTGTTACACACAAATTACATACATGTAATTGTTTTTTGTAAATTTCAGTAGTTTTCGTGCAATAGTGCGTGCAATATTTGCAATTTTAAAAAATTACAAAAAAAGATTTTCTCGAAAATGGCTCCAACTTTTTTCAACTTTGGGTACGATTAGAGCCAAACAAACTAGGGTTCGTTGACATAAAAGCCATCCATGACATACGATGACATAAAAGCCATCTTGCTCTATTCTTTTGTTTTTTCAAAAAATACAAAAACGTTTTTTTTACTTGTCTCTCACGTCGGTAATATTTAAATTAGAGGCAATTTCTTTACTTTACTCTATTTATGAGTACATGTGCTAGTAAAGTTCCTCGAAAACTCAGCAGTTTTCTGTGAAAATGGGCTCAAAATTCCTCATTTTCACAAAAGCTCACGCCCTATTTTCTCAAAAAATGACTCGAAAGTTTTTCTTAAAAACTTTTCCCACGGCTAGTCGTAATGCCACGGTTAATTATGACGAAAACTTCATTTTAGTGTATCATTTTTATAAAAAAATTACACAAATGTAATTTTTTAAACTATCTCTCACGCCGTTCATATGCACATTTCCATAAATTTGTATACGTTATTACATTTGTGAGTAAAAGTGCTTCAAATGATTTTAACATAAGTTTTTCGAAAACATAATAAACATAATATTTCGGTTTCACTATAAGGAAACCGAAAAGTTGAGAAAATGTTTAAAAAAAAAAGTTCTTTGGGCGACGATAGATGGCAGCTGGAATGAGGATGAGGCAAGACCATAAAGCCAGTTCACACCAAGGAAATTAGAAAACTTTACTACGAGAAAGTCTGTGCCATTCTGTAGCACATCTAGTTACTTTCTCGTATACATACGTATATACGGAGTAATATACGTAGTAGAGAGAAAATTATGTAATGCTGCGGAAAATAGATTTCGAGATTTCAACGGAAATACACGTTTTGGTGATACCGAAATGTGTTTTTTGAAAACGTCCATCCGTCCGTCCGTCCGTCCGTCCGTCCGTCCGTCCGTCCGTCCGTCCGTCCGTCCGTCCGTCCGTGCGTGCGTGCAATCGGGCAATAGAGCGTGCAATACATGCAATTTAAAAAATAACAGAAAATAAGATTTTTTCAAGGACGGCTCCAATTTTGTCTTTAAATTTTTGGTAGGGTTGGGGGCAAATGAATCCTATACGATGGCATAAACGGCCATATACCTTTATGTTTTTCAAAAATTACAAAAATTTAATTTTGTTGACTTGTCTCTCGCGTCGGTAATATTTATATTAGAGGCGATGTTTTCGCAATATTATATTTATGAGTAAATGTGCTTTACATAGTATCAAATAAAGTTTCTCGATGTCTCTGTTTTCTGTGAAAATGAACTCAAAATTCCGCATTTTCAGAAACTCTTAAACGCCATTTTCTCACAAATAGCTCTAATTTTTTTTTCAAATTTTTCCAACTATTAGTGGTAATGACACTGTTTAATATGACGTAAATATTATTTTGATGTATTCTTTTATGTATTCAATTTTTTTTTTCAATATCACTCACGCCGTGAATATGCACACGTCAATGGATTTGTATACATTATTGCATTTCGGAGTATATGTTCTTCAAATGTCTTTAAATGAAGTTTTTCGAAACCTCAATAGATTCCTGTGAAAATTTCTCATTTATAGTAGCTCTTACCGTATTTTATTAAAGGCGGCTCAAAATTTTTCAATAAAAATTGCTGTTTAGGGCAAGGTTTTAGTCTTTAATATTCTGAAAATTATATTTCGATTATACTATTAAGAAACCGAAAAGTACCTTGGGCGGCGATAAATGGCAGCAAGAAGGAGGGTCAAGAATGTACTGTACCAGTTCACACGAAGGAAATTAGAAAACTTTACTATGAGAAAATCTGTGCCATTTTGTAGCACCTCTAGTTAAATCTTTCTTCCAATTTTTGAGGTATTAATTGTTCAATTGCGTCATTGGATTCATTTATTATCGATTTCCAAAGTTATTCTTTATCTTTCAATTCCATTTTAAAATGTTCAGAGCACTGCAATTGTTTCACAGACATCAAGATTCCAGGGGTTCTGGTGTCACGGGTAATTCTTTATTGGCACTCATACATCGTGAATATTGCAATATGAATATTGCACATGAAAATTCCAATACGAAATTAAAAGTAAGGAAATACGACATAGTATGAAATAAAATGTGTTACGACAGAACAGTGGAAATGTTACATTACTCGTCTGAAATTTTAGCCTCGGTGCCTAAGGTCCCCTCAGCTGTATATATCTTACTTGTAATGTAATATTTTCCATCCTTATGACGTAAATTATTATGACGTACTATACAGCGAGGTGTCGTCTGTAAAGGGCTTGGAATGTCGACAATGCTCTCTTTCGCAACGTCGGAAAGAAATTACGAAGTATCCCATCTCCGTTTGTTGCATTGGGAGACTCTTGATGTGGAAACAAACATTTTCTATGTGGAGAATATTCAAAATTATAATATCAAACAGCTCATTTGAAATGTAAGGAATGTGCGTATTATAACATTGTTTTTATATCTCAGGTGTAAAATTACACTACGTAATTTCGAACAGATTTGGAAAAATATTCAGTCATAAGCGTCTCTCAAGTCAGTTATCGGTGTAAAAATCTGATAACTTATACAATCGCTTGTGAGGAATTTCATGTTACACAAATGTATTGCATGAATAGAATAAAATGTATGACAATATATTGAAAATATGGAGCAAAACAACTTCGCAGGCAAATTTAGCAACTACTCCATAAATGTGAAAAACCAAAAATTGCGCTCTGACAATCTTTTTCTGGTAAACTTTACATAATACGAAATCTCTTTACGACCAGACAATTATAATACCTTGAGACGTTTACGTTTTTACATCACAATTTAGATGAAGAATAAAAAGTCGTTGAAGGCAAACTGACGACCGTGAATGCGGAGGGAGTGTCCCGTGCACGCCTGCGCCCGGCCGCGTCGGCCTGCGCAAAGAGCGCGCTCTCGGAATGGGTAAGAAGAACACGCGCTCCGGCCGAGATCGCATCTCCGGAGCAGCGCTCGGCGGCAGCTGGGGCGAGTGGGCGGGCGTGGTGTGGGCGCAGCGCTCCAGATGACGTGGGAAACCCGCAAAGCCACATCATTTGTACTAGTTGACAGCAGGGAAGCTCACTTGCAAAAGACCGGGAGAGGTGGATTACGGCATCAACTGTTATCATTTTAGCACCTTTGATCGGGAGGTCCTAGGTTCCAGTCTCCACGGATCGACTACAAAGGTAGGTCGGGTTAGGCCGCTGTCTGGATGGGAAAAAATTTAAGGATTATTATTGTTTTGGTAAAATACTTTTCTGATGAAACCGTATTAGACAAAACTACAATTGAAAATTATGTATGTCAAGTTTTTTGTCCTAATGTATTATAATTTTATTGAATGCAAAAAATATTAACTAAAATGTAATATATCTTAAAAACAGCATACACAAAATAACATGTTTGAAACGCTCATCCTCAGCTTAAAACAAACTTGCAGATACGACCAAAGTGAGTAGTCGTCTGTGTGCCGCAAACTAAATCGGAAGCCAAAGAGCACCTTGGCCTCGGGCGAAGAGCAGCGAATCCTGTGCCACTGGGCGCGGGGCAAGCGCCGACGGTGGCGGCCTCTTCCTGGGGCGGTGCCCTTCATTTGGAGTTCTTGGTATTGCTCTAGATTGGTTACGTTCTTACCATAAACAACGATCTCAGAGAGTGGAAATACCTTACTGAATTGATAAAACATTACGTACGCACCTTTCCGATTCTTTGCCCATTGCACGTGGAGTTCCTCAAAGGATCGATTTTAGGCCATATTCTGTTCCTACTATACGTAAACGATATGCTGTCGACTATTCGAAACGGAAGAACGGTTCTCTTTGCGGATGATACGAACATACTTTGCAATATAGAAACCGTAAATAGTACAATATCAGATGTTTCAAATTGGTTCCGAAATAACAAATTAATAGTAAACGAAAATAAAACGGTTTTAATGCAGTTTTTCATTTCAAATAAACAATTCTGTGCTCCACTGAAAACGAACGGTGTACCATTGACTGATGTTAAGGCAACAACATTTTTAGGTCTCTCAATTCAGTCAAACCTTAAATGGGACGTCCATTGAAATGAATTGAACACAAAATTAAGTTCATTATGCTACGCGTTCAGAATTCTTGCAAATTCAGTCAGCCTTCATACTGCTCGTTGTGTATATTTCGCGAATGTTCACTCCCGCCTGAGATATGGCATAATATTCTGGGGAAATACATCTTATTGCTCCCAGACTTTAGATTACGAAAACGAATTGTACGAATAATAACCAAATCCCCCCCACATGATTCTTGTAAGCCTCTCTTCATTAATCTAGGAAGTTTACCATTACCTTGTCTGTTTATTTACGAATCCGTGGTTTTTGTAAAAATGACGTGTTTAAGGGCGGGAATATATTTTCAGAAAAATCCGAAGTCTATTACTATAACACCCGACATAGAAATCATATTCATCAGGTGACGTTATAAACAGCTCATTGCAAAACATTCACATACAATACATGTACATTATTTTACATTATGTTGCCAGATGACATTAAACGATTACATTCAATAGAAAAGTTTAAATCCCAAGTGAAATCGTTTCTGCTGCATAACTGTTTCTATACAATTAGAGACTATACTGAGCATCACAAGAAATGTAACATTAATTTTAACAATGATACGTAATGAATTATTTACCATTTGGACTGTATAAATGTGTATAAACAACCTGTAACAAGTATTGTACTGCAGCCTCCGGGTCAATAACCCCCATCTCGATCAGGTTTTTCGTCCAGTTTCCCTGATCCATTGACCAAATGCTGAGATGGCCTTTTGTTTTGGTTCTGGACATAAATGTATCTTCATTATCAATGCACGTCTTCTAGAATTAATTGGGAAATATAGTTATTCAAGTTATCGTTTCCATGTTGTTGCGGCAGGAAGTATTATTCCTTGACGAAGGATATCATGGATAAGAGCCCAAAAGTTATTGCTTATTTATTCTTGAAAATATATTTTATTACATGAGAGCTTTTTTTAATAATTTTCAAAATTTATGTAGTATATGACTTAGTGTAGGGATCACAAAATTTTAAAAATGTGCACAGAATTCACTTCTTCCCATATCACAAATACGCAGTTTGAACTGCTTTTGGACGTTAAATAAATAAATAAATAAATAAATAAATAAATAGATAAATAAATAGATAAATAAATAGATAAATAAATAGATAAATAAATAAATAAATAAATAAATAAATAGATAAATAAATAAATAGATAAATAAATAAATAGATAAATAGATAAATAGATAAATAAATAAATAAATAAATAAATAAATAAATAAATAAATAAATAAATAAATAAATAAATAAATAAATAAATAAATAAATAAATAAATAAATAAATAAACTTTCGAGCTCGTGTAACCTCAGTACGTCGGGCCTATCGATGAGCAGTTGCTGAAGTATAAGGATCTAATGTACTGTTATTACGAATAATACTACGGCGAGGTTCGGAGTTTAACGTTAAATTTAAGAGACTTACTGCGATGAGTGGATTTATCTAGGAAATTCAGAACCTTGAATGTTATTTATGAAGAATATTTACGAACGAGACGAGACTAAGTAGTAAAAGATTTTACAGGAATTAATTGTACAAATTTCATTAAATAACTTATTGACTCATGTGTTAATGTACCACCACTTGACAATAATTTTTTTCAGTTAACCTACGATATGATTGGAGTGCTGTGAAGAAATACAGTGCGTCTACCTTTGAGTAAATAGCCGCAGCTGCAACATTCAATCGTTATGCTTACTTAGCCACGAGGGAGAACGACAAATGCTATTATTATCCAAGAGGAACTCAGTTGTGATTGGCTGACGCGAGACGTATATTTCAAATCAATTGATTATAAGCATATCATTGAAATAGTTTATATTGAATGCATAATTATCTTGGAAACTACTTCGTTATAATATCAAGCAATTATTGCCAACTAATACGTATATAACTACTAACAAATGATAATCTTCCAAATAGTCATTGTTTCTTAAAAGACGTCCTTCATCTTCAAACCTAAGTTATCCACGTGTCTTGTACTGATAAAATCTCTGTCAAAAAGTTAGATCCTGAACTTTCAATAACAATTTTGACTCGTTGAAAAAACACGTGAATCAAATATGATGTGCGTGACATAGTAAATAATTGTGGAAACTTATTTGAAATCCTTCATCCTACAATTTCAATAAAATATCTGAAATTCTTTTCTCCGAATCCTCCATTTGAGGAGCATTTCTTGTAAAGGGCCATTAATCATCCTCTTTTCTTGAGTATTTACAAACGTGACATCATAAAGATACGTTCGCAATTCGACTAGCACTCCAAAAAGAAGAAAACAAGGAAAAATGGCATGTTCTCTTCGATTTTCTCTCAGCGACACGACAGTAGCGATGAGACGAAGCGATAAAAAGACAAACGGACAGCGATGTGCCTTCCCACCTAGAAGTTGTGTCAGGGGCTCGCCAGCGCACATGGTCTCCTCAAAAATATTCAGCACATCACAAGAAATGAGCCTATAAATAACATTAAAAGCGATATTTTGTCGTTTACTCGTCGGTAAATAAGTTGGTCTGTGTGTTACATTGAAAAAAACGAAGAATTTGCTTTCCATATTCCAAGATATTTTTGCTGAATTGATCATTGATCAAGGAAGATTCTGTGATGTCAAGAGTAATTCTAAATAGTTAAATATTATTTCTTCTACCAGTTAGTCTTTCTACTGAAGTTTCGGCTTTTATTAAGCATTGTTGACGCCAAACTTTAAGGAAAAAACCCGCATGTCTACTGCGTGTAGGTCGGCGTCTCCGTTTTCAGGGGGAGGTAACACCGACTCTTACGGGTCTAATGATCTCACTGCACTTACGGGACTAATTATCTCAGTAGTTGACGCGAAATCAATACTCACTCCAAATCCAGAATTCATCAACCATCCGAAATTCTACAGACATAAAAGAATAATACATGAAACGAAGGGACCAAAGGGTCATTCGTTCGATGCTGACACTATATAGTTAGTTAGTGCCTTATTTTACGTGGCGACTTGGGCCATCAGCCCCGCTCTTCCGTCTAACCACGCAAATTTCGCTACGCTCCTTTCACCACCTAGCGAAGAAAGGAGGCATTATCTTGGGTGACGAATCAGGCGGATCTCAATTTTGCTCAGAGGCTTTTAGGCTTGATCTTTTACATGCAGTAAATCTACTACATGGCACAGCCGGCTTTACATCCCCTGCGAAGGAAGGCGTACGAAGGATTTTTTCGCCCGGCTTCGATCGGGTTTGAACCCCCAAACTCGGGTACAACAGTCCGATACGCTGACCGTTATACCACCGAATCCGCAGTATCCTATATATCCTGTATACAGCATCCTATGTACGCAAGCGGCTGTTGATATCGCTTCTTGCGAATTTAGTACCTGACTTACGTGGTGGCGAGTGTACATGCGATCGCTCGCGGGACCACTAAAACTCTGGGGGCGGGGGGTGGGTGGGGGGCAGGTTCCGGCCGAAGGGCTCCCTTGAGAAATGGGGCGCCCCATCGCTCTTGTAAACAGAACGCGCGCCGTGTGCTTTCAGAGGCGGCCTTACTCAATCTCAATTAGCGGCCAGGAGGAAACGGCCAAGAGTCAATTAATGAAAATGCGTCTCCTCCGCTCCAACTTGGATTAGGAATCGAGCGTCGACTAGGAAGAAAGCCCCTGCCCCCTCCCCTTCTCTCCCGAGTACGTTTTGTCTACCTGCCCCTTTCCTGTTGAGTGAATGTTGAAGAAAACATTCGAAAATTGAAGTGCACTATTTCGCCCAAGTTCATTGTAAGAGTAGTTTACTTTTCAATCAGCTAAACTTTTCTTTTTCATTTATATCTTACAAGGGTGCCCAATACATATGAAACCTTCAATTTTGCCTCGCAAAATAATGACGGCAAGGCAGTGCCACTTTCCACGGCCATGAAGTAAACATTCCGTGAATCCTTGTTCTTGTGTTGAGGGCCAGTGGCCATGGGATAGTCATTGGACTTTCCTATTGTCTTGGTCGTATTGGTTTGCCCAGCATAAAGGAACGTATGCAATCAAGAGATGTTGCAACACGAGTTGTGCACCGTCACGGCAATCTGCATACCGTATCAAAAGGCTACTCCCAAATGTCCAACAGGGAGAGGATGTGTGAAAAACCTACTTTGGAGGCAAATTGGGCCCCAAACCTTCAAGGTAAATTAAAGTTTTCCGCGATTACGGCATTAAACGTTTTAAACAGGTCTTCTGCCGCTGCACAAGATACGTAAATATATTGAGTTATAAAACCTACACAGTTATACTCTTCCAGTAACATTCTGTTGTTTTTTCGCTTCGTATACTTCGATCATCATAATAATCATAATCACTAGGTCATTTTCATACACTATAAACTTCCTCTACAAAGACATGAATTACACGCCGTAGCAGCATTACATCTTTGCAAACAAGTAAGAATTAAACCTAAAATAATGAAACTCTCTGTTCGTAAATTGTATAAAGTTACAAGAAACCATTCTTTCACGATTATATTCCTTCTCTCATGATAGTAAATCAAACTCCATTGCCATTTTTAATAGGCCATTTGCATTATCAAGAACTTCAAGTGTAAGTAGAATGTGCTTGGCGTTCGGTAAGTCCATTGAACTGAGCTATCTAATAAGCACTGACAATGCTCTACCTTCGTATATGTATTCCGTGTAATTCTCCACTGTATCTACACAAAACAAGCACTGTACAAAGGCTTTGTTCTCCGCCTTTCACGCAATGAATCAGACACCGCAGTACTACAATGCCCATGCAAGTACGCAATATCAACACATCTAAAGATGTAGGAATACATCAATTACAAGTTCATCTTACATGAGAAAAGAACAATTATTGTCGTAAAAATAGTCTTTCATTAATATTCCTAAGACACTATCCCATTAATACCACAGTGATTGTTTTTTAATAATTTCACATGAAACTGAGAGAATTTTTCATTGTGAATAAAAAATCGTAAACTCCCTTAAATTTCAGAAACGTATAAAATACATTAATTTAAGCCTGTCTTAAACTTTTACACTCATTAAAATCAAGCGGAACCCCTGCGATTACATCGCACAAAAGAAAGCCCCGTAGAAAAGTTACAACAGCACTATAAATGCCCAATGCGGAAAATCGAAAACCTCAAAAATATTGTTTCATGACGTTCAGTAGTTATTTTCTGAGACAAATGAATGAGAGGATTACAGATTCTGCAATAATATAATCTCCATTCACTGTGAACACAGAGTTAAATAAACAAGTTTTCTGAAATTATATTTGAAATGTGCCATATTCACCAAGATCTGCATATTATGCTCTGGACTATTACTGGAAAATTGCTATCTACTAAAATCTTAAAAACATTATGCACCAAATACATCACTAAAAAATTTTTGTGAGGACAAGTCAGACAATTTCTGAACATTGTTTTCATATGCAGTCTCTAATCTTAGCATTTAAACATGCTCATTAATCTTTGAACTTAAAAAAATCGCCATAAAACGTTAACTGCTTTCGGTAGATCTAGTGCAACTCGCAAAACAATACGACCAAGACCACACATTACACGGTATGTAGTAGATCGTAAAAACTATTAACCTTACGGTTGTCATTGATAGTACCTCAACATCTCTTACTCAAGTATCAAGTTTTAATAATACTAAAACTCAAAGCCTACTTATATAATTAGGGATTAGAACAAGACAAATCCATATGCAACGGCTTGATAAAATACACCTCAACAAAAACTTCACTAATGAAACGATATTATCTCGAAATTTCATTTCCACGACCTGTAAGAGAAGCTAAAAAGAGCGAAGAGTTCTGTATGTTGTTTTCTTCCACAATCTATTATTTAACACACCATTTTTACTCCTTTGAGTCGTTTTATTCAATGTATAAGATATATATATATATATATATATATATATATATATATATATATATATATATATATATATATATATATATACTGTAAATGAACTTAGAGCAACACATTGAAATTTAACTAAATAATAGAAGTTATAAACAGCAACCATGAACGAATTGATTTGTGGTGAATCGTCACGTTTTAGTAGGAGGCATGTTCTGAAGAACCTTTTAATGCTTCGAATTTTATTTTATTTTTAATTGCATTTTCGTCAAATCTCCTGTTTGTGAAGATCGCGCATCAACGTCGACTCTGCTGTCAAAGAGAGAAACTTATTGTTGCCCCAAGGACCGTTCTACTGTAGAATATCTGGCAAAGTAATACACCGACAAAGAGAAGCAATTGTAGACTTTTAAAGTGACGACTTAATCTAAATTAATAATGAACAACATTTACACGACAGTAACCGCCCTCCCCTTCCAACCCACGTATCATTTACCTGTCAGTTTCCCATTTTTTCTCACTCAACGGAAGCAGAACGCTACTGAAATGTCTCTTATCCCAGATATTCAGTTTGAAAATCACACGTCGATGGGAACTATTACTCCTGCTCGGTGTGCTGCAAAAGACCGCACATCCACCTAAATCGTGTGTTCGCTTCAGTCATGAGCAAACGCCACCGTTGCATTGTCAACTAGTGTTCAAATGACAAAGCGAATGTTCCAATATTTGCGTGTATGTCTGTCTGTATACTCTATACTCCGCACACAAGCAACGCTCTTATTACTGAAAACAATGAAAGTCTGAGTATCTCAAATATACTCGAAATTATTATTATTATTATTATTATTATTATTATTATTATTATTATTATTATTACGATCATGCTACTTTTTCTCAGCTATTTTTGCTGGTAAAAATGCTCACCTTCCCCAGAGTTGTTTTGGGGAAAGGTTCGGTCACAGAAGAAGAATTTCATCTTATATCTGGACTTAAGACAAAAATTTGCTAACGATATAGGCTGTTTGTAACAAAACTGCGCGCTGACCCATGTTCAGAACGTTTCTGGATAGTTTAAGTTCTGTTAAGTTTTTTAGGAAGTTTTTACTCATCAGGCCATCCGCCGATAGCACGACTGGGTATGTTTTGGTAGCATTTAATTTCCAAACATGTTTTAGTTCATGGGATAAGTTTTCATACGTCGAAATTTTTTCTATTTCTTTCTGTTTGATGTTGTGGGATGTGTACTGCGAAATCTATTATTACTCCTTCTGTCTTCTTTTTATCTATAAAAAGAATATCTGACCTGTTGTAATCGACAGTACGACCAGTTAGAACTGGTCTGTCCCAGTACAAAAGGGTGGAACTTGTTTCCAGCACTGGAGGAAGGGTGTACTTATAGAATGGCGGCGTCGATTCATCCAATAATTTATGCTCTATTGCAATTGCCCTGTGCACAATTTTCGCAACTTCATTATGCCTTCCTATGTAAGCACTGTCTGAGAGGGGAAGAGCATGCAGCTGTGATGTATTCTATAGTTTCTCCTACAGCACCACACTTCTTACATTTATCCACCATATCTTCTTTTAAACAATGCGTTCGATAGTTTTTTGTCTTGATAACTCTGTCTTTAATTGATATTATAAAACCCTCGGTCTCAGGATATATTTTTTTCTCCAAAAGCCACTCCACCGAGGAACGTCTGTCTACATCATCTCGAAACAAGAGTTTTGGGTATCTTCCATGTATTTCTTGTTGTTTCCATTCATTAAAGTTCGACTGGTGAGTAGAGATGTTTAATTCATAATTTTGTTCATGGAGGTTCAACGAAGTGAAGCCGAGGCCCTCATTAACAGTTAATTTCATTAATATGTCGGCGGAATTTAAAAGAACCTGGCGCATTTTTTCCTCTTGTTTCAGGCAAAGCGTTTTTATATTAACTAACCCTCTGCTTCCCATCGTTCGACGTAGATGTAATCTTTTTACTGAGGAGTTTGGAAGAAGACAGCGGAATTTATTATTATTATTATTATTATTATTATTATTATTATTATTATTATTATTATTATTATTATTATTATTATTATTAGCCTACAATATCCCGTAAAGGGCAAAGGCCTCCTGCTTTAGCAGGGTTACAGTAGGTTGATATTTGTAAAATCACTAAAGTAAAATCATCAAGACAATGTACAAGCGAAACAAAGTAGTAGCTACAAGAAACTGTACGATAAAACAAACAATAAGTCAACAAATATATGAGCAAAACCAAATCGTAGCTACAAGAAATAATAATTGCACTGGAGGTCATCAAATGCATTAAATCTATTCTGTTCATTTCATTCTGTTCATTAGCAGTTTTAAGCCGATAAATGAGCAAACCAAAATAGTAGTTATAAGAAACACTAGTTGCACTGGGAATCATCATCTTTTTGCTGTTTGTATCCCATGTTTCTCCATGTTGTCCTCTTTTGGGCCAGTCTCGTGCAAGTGGGACCAGCTGCTTCGCTTAGCTCGTCTGCCCATCTTCTCCTCTGTCCCCCTTGGTTCCTCCAGCCATACCGAGGATCCTAGGTTATTGTAGAATATGCCCATCGTTGTTGGTCTTGTCTTATGATGGGTCTTCCCGAAAGCCATTGGCTCATTTTGGCTCGCTTTACTGCATCCTTGATTTTGGTCTTTTTCCTAATTTCCGTAGATGGTATTTTGTCTAAGAGCCAAATGTTTAACATTTTTCGTTCCATTTTCCTTTGGCATCGTTGTATCCATTATATTTGCGTTATTGTTAAGGACCATGTTTATGATCCATAAAGCAATACAGGTAGCACATACAACCGTTATTATGTACTGACAAATCCGAAGCAATAATATCTTGCAATATGATCTGCATAATTTGAAACGCTGCTAAATTTATTTCTGTCACTGACCAAAGGTCAAATCTTTGGATCTTTTTTACGTGAAATATCTTTTAAATTTGTCCAGAAGAGGGGGTCTTTTTACACACAACGAAAATGTTACAATATTATTGTTCTTCACATCATTACAACCGTTCTATCTGCGTCCCTTATTTCAGTGTTGTTCTGTAAGAGAAAAAATACTACTCGATTCCGCATGTCGCGTACATAGCTGGTGTTCCACGCAGGCCGCAATAGGAGATCCAATTAATCTCACGCACGACTTTCAAAGGGAAATATTTCGACAGTGCTTTTGTAGATCCTAGTACAAGTGGTCTCTTTTCAGCGAAAACTTTCTGCCATAATTCGCAATCGATCACACTAAAATAGACGCTCGTCAAGATTTAGAATATTTAAAAATGTGATTTTTTGCATATCTTTTATGCTCGTTCGGTAATGGCTTCTTCCATACTTTGGGGTACGGAGATGCCATGAATCGATTCGTAAAGCAAGACCTCAACTCTGCATCACCTTCTTTGACGAGAAACTTCGTCACGAGAAGCGAACGTTAAAATAGCACGTAACAACACTTAACCCATTTAACGCGAAAATAGCATGTAACAACACTTAGAAGCAAACCCATTTAGAAGCAAAACCGTTAGAACTTAGCTGCATATGCCTAGTCAACTTCGGCGCAGACCAACCACCGTTTGCTTTAAACCAGCCTCTCCCTCCGACCGCAGCCTTATAGCAGCTAAGCACGGTTTTAGATGAAGATTCGAACCGACCCAAGTCATATGTACACCATGGCCAGGACTGTACAATGCCTTAGCGATCACGGCTAAATCGACATCTGGCATTCAGAAATGAAAATCTTGTTTATATGTTTCTTTTAGGATGTCTTCGTTAATTGAAGAAATAAAATTCGCAAAGTATTGCGAAGACATTGAAAGAATCGCACTGGGCCGTTGCTAGAATTTTCGTTGTCGGGTGGCAATGCTGGGAACTAATGGATTAACTTATATTTCTTCAACTGTACAAGCTGTACGTCTTACTTTGATACCTCTTTGTAGAGGAAAGAAAATATTCTTCGATAACGTATGTTAGGTTTGGTTTGGTTTGGTTTTTCCGTGTTTCCGGGCACGTCAACTGCTTCGGTCATTAGTCCCGTTAGTGTAGTGCATGTTTTTTCTCGGGAGATGGCGGTGATCTTCCCCTGCTGGATGGCGAGATCCGGCGCCCGACCACCCCGTCGGCTGTAAATTCGCTAACCGGATATCCACCGGCAGAGCTTTCTGCCTCGGCCGGGACAAGCTCGGGCTCCACCGGTCTCGGGATATGTAGTGAGAAGTGTGGTGTGTTAATTGTGAAGTGTGTAAGGGGAGAGGATAGGACAGGAAGAGGAAGGACAGATCGCGCGCAGTCCGTGGCCCGTTTGATAGGGCACTGCTCCGGCATTCGCCTGGTGTTGATCGGAGAAACCACGGAAAACTACCGATCAGAGCAGCCGGTCGCTAGAATTCTCCTCCAGACAGCAGCTGAATTCGACCTAGCTGAAAAGCTAGTGACGAAAATCCTGCCGCCCTCAGGACTCGAACCTAGGACCTCCCGGTTAGAGGCGCTGCAGTGACATCCGTTGATGCGCTGAGCTACCGCTACCGGTACGTATGTTAGGCATGCGTCGCTGGCGCCCCACACACTGCGCATTTTTAGACAAATTTAGTCTGAAGTCTGTGGAGAAGCAGGCGTGTCTCGTTTGTTTGCAAGACATCACTCTGCCTGTTGCGGCGGTGTCCGCCACACCAAAGCGCGCGCCGCGGAGTCGGCACGCCGCGCCGTGACGTCAGCGAGCGGGAACTGGGCAGCCGAGCAAGGAAGGAGCCGGCCAATGAGGACAGAACGGCCGGCGCGCGAAGCCTCCAAGAGGAGACGAGTCTTCGACGCGCAGCAAGTTATAACGGGCAGCCGCCGGGGTAGCGGCAGAACAGTATACAGAGTGATTCGAGAGTAACTTGAGCCTGGATTGTGTTGAGTGTAGTGATTGCGACCCGGCAGTGTACAAAGTGACTTCTGGATTAACTGTGGTGAACTCGGCTTTGGACTTGGACTTCTACTGAACATCTGGTGACTCGGCTATAATATAAAGGTTTACTCTCTTTTGGATTTTGGTGCAACTATTGTAAAGACTGAGAGGCTCTAATAAAAATCTTGTTTATTGTTAATTTGCTGATTTCCATACATAACACTGCCATTGCACTTATAACAAAAATTAAGAACGTGCTTTTTTGAAATTACAAAATTGAAAAGGGTGTAATGTGTTGCAAAACTTAAACGTTTCTTTGTCTATGGCGCCTCCGCGTTCGGCAACCGAGTGGCGATTCAGCATCAGCAGCACTCACAAGAAGGGCCTCGTGGTATGCTGCGGCAGATTCATGATACATCCTACTGGACAATTTTCGAACCGAAGCCAATTAATCACCACCTCTCAATGATATGTATCCGTAAAGTAGACACTAACACATTTGGGCAGGCAGAACGTGACAAGAAACACACGAGAGACTAGAGATAAACATCCATTCCCAGGGTGAGATTAGAATCCGCCGCCCAAAGCTTCGAGATGTTGAGAACATACGTTCACTAATATTCACGATAATCTCTATTGGTTGGATATTAGTTAATAATCCTATAAATAAATAAATAAATAAAAATAAATAAAAATAAATAAATACAAATAAATAAATAAAAATAAATAAATAAAAAAATAAATAAAAAATAAATAAATAAAAAATAAATAAATAAAAAAATAAATAAAAAATAAATAAATAAAAAATAAATAAATAAAAAATAAATAAAAGGATTATGCTCCATACAGCATTGTTGTAAGTATACAGCTGTCTACTATGTCTCTTTTTATTTTTATAGTTTCTGTTGTATCCAGCAGTAAAAAACTAAAGTCCCAAATTTTTTCCAGGCTTGCGAGATTCTTCTGTTTATTTCTTTCTGATGGCTGTTATGAAATGATATCGTTTGACCTAAGTACACGTATTCCTGGGTATAGTTGATGTTTTCTCTGCCCAGCTTGATTTGAGTTTCATCGCTGTTTGTCATAACTTTTGTTTTGTTTAAATTCATTTGGAGGCCTGCCTTATTGCATTGCATTTTTAATTCTTGTAGCATGGTTTCTAATTCTTTAGCTGATTATAAAAACAGTATTATATCATCTGCGAATCTTAAATTTGACAATTTCTGTTTGTTCAAAAGTATTCCTTTATTTTTCCAATTCAGTTGTCGAAATATCTCGTCTAGAAGGAATGTAAATAATTTTGGCGACAATGGGTCTCCTTTTTTGACACCACTAAGCAGATGAAATGAGGCGACAATTAAGCGTCTTCTTTGTCGGTGCTCATTTTTGCGTGACTATCTCAAAAAAGTCTTGCCAAAATGCGGATGTATTTTCTTTCTACTCCCTGTTTCAGCAATCCTTCTGGGATGCAAGGTTGTTCTACGCAATCGACGGCTTTAGCAAAGTCCACAAATGTAACATTGAGTTTTAAATTGAATTCATGCGATTTCTCAAAGATTTGACAAACTGCTTGAAGGTTTCTCGCCTTGTTTTTTTTTCTAGAAAGATAGGCAGGGCAGTCAAGAAATATGGAAGACACCACAGGATTTTTTTAATTGAGAGACACTCAATTTAGTATATAATTTTTCACCCGTCGTCTCATACACAACTGTTCCCCACAATACACCACTCTCGTGGAAGTGGCGATAGCAAACCTGTAAAATATTGCATAAAATTAGAACATGTTTAGTACTAATAAATAATTAACAACATAATAATATAAATATAAAGATCATTTTCAAATTACAATAATAAAACAACCATCGCATTTAGAAGAGATTAAAAATTAATTTGGATGGAATTAGAATCTTAATTATGCCCTGCTATAATATATAACCTAAAAATATTTGAAATTATTTAAATGTTCGTTTCAGTAAGCCTTATTATTTGAACTTTGTAATGTTTTAAGAGTAAAACTCACTGTAATAAGTTGATTTCAAACTTGGTCTAACTAATAGAAAGTGATTATTATGCGTGTATGGAACATGTTGGAAAACATTTTAAAAGATTTTCCGCAAGGAAATGGCTACTAATAAAATTAATGCTTAACTTACCTTTGATGTTCTTTAAGGGTTAAATTTCTATCGATGTCCAATAATCCAAATTCGTCGCAATTTATTATCTTTTGAGAAACCAAGTACTACTCGCGCAACTTTTCTTGAACGATGACCTTGCTTCCCCCTCCCTTGAGCAATAAACAGTTGAAGGGAAAAGCTCGCAGCAAGCACTGATGACAACGTTCCAAGCATTAAAAATTCGTTGGCGCGAAACAAGGTAGTCAAAGCTAGTAGTTGCTTTCATAGTCGAAAACTTCTGTTCAGCTTTATTACCATTATCTAAAGAAATTGCTGAGACAGGTCCAGGTCCTTCAAGGGAGGCACATAAATCTCCCGAAAAAGATAAGAGGACTTATCGTAGCGGCGATCGCAAAATTATAGAAAAAAGTTGTGAAAGCTTGTGAAGACTCGATGTGTAGACACCTCCTCGTGATGAGTTCTGGGTAATTTCGACAAGAATAGTTGTCAAAATTAGCAAAGATCTACACAAGCCGACCACTTAAATATATTTTATTTCATCTAGTGTCCTGCTGTTGCCTACCCAGTGCAATGACCTGGCCGCACACATAGCAGGTTTGACTTCGATTTCCCAGAGATTGGTATTACTGTAAATACTCTAGTGGCCGACTTTGTAACTAATACCCCCACTCCGCCCGCATTTCTTCAATCTATCGTTCAAGAAAAGTTGCGCGTGTAGTACATGGACTTTAGACCCTCCTTGTAATATCCACGACAGCGCACGGCAGATTGGTTCAGAACATCTATATGGCTATTTAGAAGAACCACCACTGATACGCTGGTACTAATACTTAAAATTAACACTGAATATCTTCGACAATTGAAATGATCGTCCTAGAATCTTCACAGCTGTCGAATTACAACACTCCGTTGTCACTCAACTATCCATGTGCAAATCACGCTGTTGCCTAGGACTACTCTGGGCGCCATGACACTACGTCACGACCTCAGTGTGGAGGCTTTCTATATTCAGGGGGTGTTGGTTGGGTCGAGCCGGTTAATTATTAGTTTCTTCTATTCTCACCACGATGCGTGTAGTGATTACTAGACTCCACAGATCGCGCTGTTCAGACATCGGTTTCTTGTCGATCTTACCATTTAACATGGCATGCATAACCTAATTTTAACCGAACTGATAAGTTACTAATGCTTTTTTTCTATCTTCTTATTTCGTCGCCACTATTCCCTACATGTGCACATGTACCTTCCAATACCTGCTGATAACGATAATGTCTGCTGCTTTTTCAGGCTACGTTCTCTTTCACGCTCTTACAACAGTTTCTTGTGACCACTTCATACCCTGCACCTTCACTCAGCAGCCATCTTGCTGCTATCTTCAATACATCCTATACTGAACTATGTTTCACTCTCTCTGATTACAATAGTTTACCTGTTTCCTGCTTCCCATTGTTCCCTGCCCTTCGCGTAATGAATTACTCGTAGATAGCTGGGCGCTAGGCGAGCGAGAGTAGCTATAGAAGCGATCGCGGAGAGCGTCCGTCGCTCGTGAACACGCCGCTCGCGCTGGTGGCGCCGCCTACTTTGCGTCTGGCGGTGCATTGTGCGCGCGCGGGTCGTTACGCGCGATAGCGCTCGGGCGCGAGTGCACACAGGGCAGCTGCCACAGGTCGCGATGCCCTCGGCGTAGCTTCCTCCGCTTCCACAGCGCTGCGCACGCTTCCGGCATCGCCACGACGATGCTCTACCGCCACATCCGCCGCAAGCCACGCTGCCGCCATCCTGCTTGCGATCGCCGCCATCCCTGTCAAAGTTGATTCAAAGCTATCGTCGTTCCCCTGTCGTAACACAGGCTTCGCAGTTGCCGAACACACGGTTAGCGTCATCGCCAAAATCACCATCCTCTTCATCGCCGCCCTCCTTGCTATGGACACCCTCTACGTCACGGCCTTCCTCCCTGCCAACTACATGGCCATCACCGGCCTCCCCAACATCGCTGTTCGCGTATTAGCCCTACAGCAGACTTCCCAGGCCTTCTCCCCTACGCGCCGTAGCTGCCCTGTCGTCCATTGCTGCTCCCACATCGTCGCCCTCCCCGCCATCACCGACACTCGCATAGTCTCTGCCCATCGTCCTCTCCATCGTCGCCCTTCCCGGCATTCGTACAATCTCTGCCCATCATCCTAACCATCGTCGCCCTCCCCGCCATCACCGACACTCGCATAGTCTCTGCCCATCGTCCTCTCCATCGTCGCCCTTCCCGGCATTCGTACAATCTCTGCCCATCATCCTAACCATCGTCGCCCTCCCCGCCATCACCGACACTCGCATAGTCTCTGCCCATCGTCCTCTCCATCGTCGCCCTTCCCGGCATTCGTACAATCTCTGCCCATCATCCTAACCATCGTCGCCCTCCCCGCCATCACCGACACTCGCATAGTCTCTGCCCATCGTCCTCTCCATCGTCGCCCTTCCCGGCATTCGTACAATCTCTGCCCATCATCCTAACCATCGTCGCCCTCCCCGCCATCACCGACACTCGCATAGTCTCTGCCCATCGTCCTCTCCATCGTCGCCCTTCCCGGCATTCGTACAATCTCTGCCCATCATCCTAACCATCGTCGCCCTCCCCGCCATCACCGACACTCGCATAGTCTCTGCCCATCGTCCTCTCCATCGTCGCCCTTCCCGGCATTCGTACAATCTCTGCCCATCATCCTAACCATCGTCGCCCTCCCCGCCATCACCGACACTCGCATAGTCTCTGCCCATCGTCCTCTCCATCGTCGCCCTTCCCGGCATCACCGGCATTCCACTCCAGCTCAACTTTCTCATTCACCATTATTCTCACTCCATTTTTATTTGTTGAGAAATTCGCCATGTACACAGGTATAATTAAAGAATTACAAAAATTATAAATTTAGAATATTCTAAAAATATTTGTAGGTATAAGAAAACTGTAACACTGTACATTGAGAAAAATACAAAGAAGTTAAATAACAGTGTCCAAGGATATTCATTAGCATGCATTATAGTATGTCATTCTAACCGGGCCCACGTGACGGTTAATACGGCAACCACAAAGCATTTTGTTGAAAAGTGAATCACCGCAGCCAAAACTTTTACATATGTTAAGAGGAACTGCCGTAATTAACACTTTAATATTTTCCTAAAGCCGAAATAAAAAAATGATAAGTATAAGAATTATTATAGCCTTAGATGGATTATATGTTAATATTCTACGTTGCTATGTTATTCATCAATTTAAAATCTCATAGAACATGGTCAAAATACCAACGTAAACCATTAAAAGTGCCTGAAACTTAATACCTAACCAAACTCTTCAATGACCTCCCAGATTGTTAACGTCAACCCTCTTCATTTGGGTTCAGAGGGTGTGAATCGTCAACAGTCAAATGTTACATTTTTTTTAAGTTAGTTTATTACCTCTGTGCATTTTTCAGTGTTGGAAAGTGGAATCCTTTGATTTAATTTTGTTTAAATTGAAGAAGATATTGCAGGGTTAATAATTCCTCAAATTATGTGTAATTATATAGCAATGGTTTTCAATTCTCTCGCATCGCCATTATTACACGAGTCGACTCGAATATCACGTGCGTAATCTCAAAGCGCGTAAAACTATCTGTGTAGGCATGATTACTCATTGTACTGAACACGCTCACAATTTGAAAGGAGCGCAGAAAAACGAGCTTTACACAGAGAAGTGCATCACAAGTAAAAACTCAGCGAAGAAATAATTTCTGGAAAGTTCAAAAAGACAATTTGCTCAAATGTCACTGCGCATTGCACAGTTCACTAATCAAAACGGTTTATCTAATCCTCCCACTCCCCATTTACAAGAAATAACACGGTCGTTTTTCGCCTTTGCAAATGATTCACGACCTCGTCTTCTGCAGCGTGAATATTACTCCCTCGCCGAGCGCGACATTTCTGCCCACGTGCTTTTTCTATCAGCGACCGGACTGCCGCCCTTTGCACCGCGCTGGCTCCCGCCCGCACGCCGTCAGCCGACGGGGAGACACCCCCCTGGATGCGCGCTCAATCACGCCCTGCGCTCGGCATTAGCCACTTCAATTCTCATTTCTAAGCATAATCTCCCCCCTAAATTCAGTTTCACTGTGCTATTCTATCTGCAACGTCGGTGTAACAAATTCCATTGATTGATTTTATCGTTTCCGGGCGTGTTAACTGCTTTGGTCATTAGTACCGTAAGTGTAGTGCATGTTTGTTCACGGGAGATGGCGGTGATCCTCCCCTGCTGGATGGCGAGATCCGGCAACGACCTACCGTCGGCTAGTGGGGTTTCCCCCTAACCAGGACTCTCCCACCAGCGGGGCACCGCCTGGTTCATTCGCCTGGTGCTGATCGGACAAACCAGGGAAAACTACCGATCAGAGCAGCCGACCGCTAGAATTCTCCTCCAGACAGCGACTGAATTCGACATAGCTGAAAAGCTAGTGTCGAAAATCCTGCCGCCATTAGGACTCGACCTAGGACCTCCCGGTCAGAGGCGCTGCAGTGACATCAGTTGTGACATCAGTTGATGCACTGAGCAACCATTCCCGGTGATATCAGTGTGTACCTGTGGGGGTTGGAAGATTGTTTTGGACAGGTTCTGGGACTGATAGGACGTTGTGAGGCAGGCTTTCGTCTGACCCCTCCGTCAAGACCTTTCCGGCATGCGAGGCCCCATCGATAGAGTGTTAACCACTTTACGACCGGCATAGCTCTTGACATTGTCAGGGTACTCAAACCTCCTCGCCCGCACGGTAAGTGCTATAAAGTAGCAGTGTCTCCTGGAGGAGGTGTTTCTACTGATAATTTGTATATTTAAATTTATTATTGTTTTGATAGCGACTTAATGATTTGTGACTCATGTATGTGTCAGTCTTTTGGAGATATCAACGAAGGTCATACTAGGTTTCATAGCATCTGCTACTACCACATTTCTTCTTTCTTTTCTGTGTCATTCAATAAATAACTTCACAACGACTTCCGTCGACGAGTTTTTCGTACTAAATAACCAAACTATTCCCATTTCGTCTGCATTTCGCGTTACGTTTTAATTTCTTTTTGGAGAGAGAAGGGAATGTAGACACTGTTACTTTGACTTGCCACTTTTAATTGTTCTCAACCACATTATAATTTCCCATTGCTGAGAGTTCCGAGGAGATTATTTCAGTTGCATCAAAATTCAATTCGTCACAGGTACTTATTTTCAACTTTCATTTTCATTCTTTAGAACACGGTTTTTCATTAATTTTATGAACTAATACATCATTTTTAACGTCTTTATGAATTCTATTAAATTTGCATCAACGGTTTAGTGCAGTTACACCATGCACTTCACGACCCAATGCGTTTCTCATCCATTTCTACTGAAACATCCCCGCAGCCCTACGTCCTAATTCTCACAGCAGCCGCACATGTGTCACCGCTCGCGACCTCAGTTCTCAACGCAAACTCTCAATCCAGCTTCTCGACACCTCGCCCAAGCTATCTCTCGGTTCCCCCGTCCGCGATCGCCGGCGTGTAAGTTCCCGCGGAGAAGGAGTGGAAGCGAGAAAGGAAATTCGCCTGGCGCAGCCATCTCGCGCAGCTCTTATCCACCCGGCTGCGCCCCGGCCCGGCCCGAACCCCCTCCCCGACCGCTTCGCCACACCCGGTCGACCCGGTCGGTCTGGCCCCGCTCCTCTGGCCCCGCCTCGCCCCGCCTCGCCCCCGCCTCGCCCCGCCCTCGCCCTGCCTCCTCGCCCCTGCCTCGCCCTGCCTCGCCCTGCCTCGCCCCGCCTCACCCCGCCTCGCCCCGCCTCGCCCCGCCCGCCCCGCCTCGCCCCGCCTCGCCCCGCCTCCTTCGCCCCGGCCTCGCCCCGCCTGCCGGCCTCGCCCTTGCCTCGCTCCCGCCCGCCCCGCCTCGCCCTGCCTCTTCACTCGACACCGCTATCGGTCGGTTCGCCCGTCCTGCCCCACCCCGCCCTCGCCTGTCTGGGTCGCCCAGCACCCCCACCCCTCCTCTTCTTACATTCCACTCACCACCCCTCCCTGTCTGTCCAATCCTCTGCAACACCCCGGCTTGTCCTGACCTGGCTCGGGATTTGCCCCGCATCCTTTCACTCCACCCCACGCCCTTCTCCGTCCCAGTCCGTTCGGCCTGTCTTAGCCCGGTCCGCCCTGTTCGATGTATCTACCTTCATAACCCCATCCACTCCTTTCCACTCCCCGCCCCACCCCACCATCACAGTTCCGATCCGCCTCTCCCGACCCCAGTCGTCCCATTCCGCCTTCGCTTCCACCAGATCGGCTCCCTTGGCGCTCATCCCCGCCCCCACACTGCCCTGTCCAGTCCCACCCCGTCGGGTCAAAACCCGCTCGGCGCAGCCCGCTTCCCACTCCGCTGGGCTCTGCTTCCTCTCGGCGACATCATCCGGGAGGCGCGGCGCGTCGCGAGAGCCGGCGGTGGAGGCTGAGGAGGCGCGCTGCGCCGCGCCCCCACGAGGAACACAAACCACGAGAGAGGGCGAAGACTGGGCGAAGACTTGCTCAGACGAACGGACTAGGTGGATGACGGTGGTAAGCGGGAAGAGAAAGTGCGCGACCAGGAGAGGCGAGGCCAAGACTTGAGTAGGCAGGGTGGTGCACAGTGGCACAATAAGTGAGTGTTGGTACCGAGGATGTCATCTACATATAGGTCATAAGACCCGAGAATGGAGTGGATGTACGTGGGATGTGGCGGTGTTCGTTCCCTGGCTTAAACGGCGCAGCGGGGCGGGGCGGCGCAGGGGTGGGGGACAGGCCACTATGAGGCCGTGTGCGCGGGGGCGAAAACTGGATTGATTGATTGATTTATTGTTGCGTTTCCGGGCGCGTCAACTGCTTTGGTCATTAGTCCCGTTAGTGTAGTGCATGTTTTTCTCGGGAGATGGTGGTGATCTTCCCCGCTGGATGGCAGATCGGCGCCGACCTAAGTGGAGTTTCCCTAACCAGGACTCTCCCACCAGCGGGGCACCGCCCCAGCCGGGACAAGCCTAAGCTCCCGACCGGTCTCCCGGAATATGTGGTAGTGTAGTGCATGTTAGTGTAAGTGTGTGTAAGGGGAGAGGATAGGACAAGGAAGGGAAGGACAGATCGCGCGCGGTCCGTGGCCGTTGTTAGGGTACTGCTCCGGCATTCGCCTGGTGTTGATTGGAGAAACCACGGACAACTACCGATCAGAGCAGCCGGCCGCTACAATTCTCCTCCAGACAGCGACTGAATTCGACTTAGCTGAAAAGCTAGTGTCGAAAATCCTGCCGCCGTGAGGAGTGGGAACCTAGGACCTCCCGGTCAGAGGCGCTGCAGTAACATCAGTTGATGCACTGAGCTACCGCTCCCGGTGCGAAAAATTGGAAGGCGGGTGAGACGGCGCGGGGTTGACGGGCCGGACGGCGTAAAGCGGGCGGGACGGGCAGGACGAGAAGGCGAGAGAGCAGAGTGCGGGCGAGACGGTCCAGGGCGGGCGGGGCGAATGAGGGAGTGCTGGCGGCGCGGAAGATTGCGGGCGGAGCGGAGGCGTTAATGCGCGGCCGTTGAAGTAGAGCGCGAACCGTTAAGGACTCCGCGCGCAAGTCACGCCGCGAGTCGCGAGCGGGCGCCGCGACGGGGCGAGATCCACCGGAGATGGGCGACGATGATGGGGCGGCGGAGGCGGGAACACAACACGCTGCCTGGGACGATGGAGAAGAAAAGTGGGGCGGACGCGGACGCAGGGTAGCAACAGGAGCAGGAGAGTGTAAGGCGAAAAGTGCGCCGGTCGGCTTCCGCGAAGAAGCAGTGACTGATTCGCGAGGGGAAGAATGAGAACTGTAAGGACATCGGAAGTACATTACGATGATGGCGACAAACTGTTGAAGTGTATGGGTGAATAACGGAAAAAGGGCCAAAGAGCGTAATAATCACGGGAATGAATGAAAAATTATTTCAGATTATTTTGCAATCTCTTAACCCTCTTGATAGAACTGTGGGCGTGTACCGTTCTTTTACTCAACTTTGCACAACCTGAAAGGTTCCACATGAAACTGAGAAACCCCTATTTTCTTCATAAATATTACAATACGAACAAAACATTATATTTATTGTTATAAGTTATAACACAACACTTTTATAACACAACACCAGTAGTGCTTAACAGCACATAATTTCTCGTATTATTTCTAAATTTTGCAAATTTTCGAAAATTCAGGGAGTTCAACGCAAATCGGACCTGCGCCTTTTTATAGGCGTACTTCGCACAGTACGAGAAAAAAAATTGGAGCCATTTTTAGAAAATTTAGAAATGTACTTGGGGCTTCATGTAAAGTATTCACAAAACATCAAACTATTTGTTTTAAATTCAGTATGTCGTACTTTACCGTAAACTAACTTTTCGGGGTCAAGAACTCACAAAACGTGAATTATGTTTACACAACGGGTCACAAGAAGTAATTTACTACTGAAAGAAACAAGATTTTCGATATGAGGGATCTATAAACCTATTTTTCTTTCGATAAATTGCAGTTTTTTGATGCAGCATTGCAATACTTTTCCACTTCTACATAGGAAGTAGGCGAAAAAATTTTAAAAAATCACTAGTTCTGTAAATAAGAGACAAATTTTTCGGACGTGGGAGAAGAAATGAAACTAATAGACTCTTTCAACATGTGTCACATTATTCCACTGGAAACAAAACAGGACGAAATTACGACGTCGAAACGCACGGAACAAAATGACGGAAAGGTGCGACGTGCTGGAAATGGAGCAACAATGAGGGATAATTTAGGAGCAGGACGTTCCATAAGATTGGTTGGTCGGGTGTGTAACTAAAGTGGTAAGGGCAGGGATGTGTTTTAAGAGAGAGTGCAGAGGTGATGTCGTGAGCATCGGGATGAGGTAGGCCATAATTTAACTCAGAAAAATGAATATGTGATGGAAATCTGTAAGATATCAGTAATCGGTCAAATAGCAATAAAAGAACATTGGCCCATGTCAGGAAAACTAAAAGAATATTGAGATGAGATGAGTTTGATCTAAAGAATAGGTTGTTCCAAGAGTAATATAAGAGTGGGCTTTTTTGTAACAAATGATATTGATCGATACTGGATAATTAATTGTTGCTACATTCGTTGACGTTAATTTCATTTTTTACGGCGAATCAGTGTATCAATGTTACACAGGTTGAATCAAATACAATCGGAAAGTAAGTTTACAATTTATTTACATTCACACTTCTAGTCCTTTTATGGCAACGTGTTTGTCCCAGCCAATGTCCTTGGAGACACCATAACACGACGCATTCATCAAATCGCGTGGGCGGTGATGAGGGTGTCGCCGGCGGAGGCGGGTCTGGCGGCGTGAAACGGCCCGGAACGACAGTGGCGGCTTCGGCGGCCGACGCAGAAATCTCGTAGAGCTGACTGCGCCGCGACGTGCCAGGCGAGAGGGCTCGGTTGTCGAGAAGCGGGAGAGCAGGCGTGGGCGGGGGGCGGGGGGCGGGGTCGTGGGCTGGAGAGAGGGAGAGATGAAGGAGCGTTGGAGCGGCCTTCGCGTTTGCGACATTCCGCCATCCACGCGGAATCCAACCCTTTTACCGCCTTACTTTACAAGGCGCGCGTCTACGAACCGAGAGAAGCCCGACGAGGCTCGAGGACGCCCAGACGAAGCACAACGCCCGAACACAGAGGAGCGAGGCGCGACTGGCCAACCAAGAGAAGGGTGGACGAAGAGGAGGCGGGGCGGAACAAGACACACGCGAGAAAAAGAAATAGCAGGAAAGAAAGGTTAGCGAAATACATGTTGGAGCCTGTCATCTTTCCTGACAGACGTCTTGGAAGAAAGCTTTGGCACCAAGTTACCGACGCGAAACAAAAAGAAATAGCTTCGACAAGTGAAAATATATTATCTCCTTCTCTTTTCCGGTCGAGGGTGTCTGCGGCGCGTTCGGTGGCTGGTCGGCGGTGCGCGAGCGTGCGACGAGGCGGGGGGAGGGGGAGGGGGAAGGGGCAGTCGCTGTGGCCGCGTGGTGGGACCCGTAATAACTTAATAAGCGGTCGGGTCGCGAAGGCTGAGCCACGCTCGCGCCCGTAACTGAAAATCCATACTGAGGACACCGGCAAGCCGCGCGCGGGTTCCGTCTGGGGCGCGATTCGCTCCGAGATCAAGATGGCGCCATGTTGGCGCGGATGAGAAAAATAGAGTGGAAATCGTTGAAGAAAGCGAATTACGAAGAATTATCATTTTGTTTTGTAGATCGTTGATCCTGTTGTTTGTAGGGAAAATAAGTCTTCAAAGTTTTAGAGGCTTCGTTGTGAGTTTTCATGTGTTGATCTCTAATTGAGTTATTTGTTGTTACATCATTAGCACGTTATATAACTGTGCTAATACCCACAGAAACTTAATACAATACTCCAAACGTTAATACAAGTGAATCGTCTGCATAGTTATGTAGATCGAAATACTTCTTTCCTTGAGATCGTTTGCTTTTATCAGGTATGTTACTGAACAAAAAGGGAAGGAACAACGCCAATTGGACATTTTGCAAACTTTTTACAGACTTTTTCCAAGTCACGTTTTCGCTTAATGGTATGAGTATCCATTGTTTGTTAATTTGGAAATAAAAGTTCAAGGTAGTGAGTCCAGACATTAAGCATTTACGGTGCCTAATGGCTATAGTAAAGGGAAAGAAGTGACATTGTTCTCCCCCTAAAAATAATATTATACGATCCAGCTCACGTCTGTGAACGTGAACATATCTAGAAAGTAAATTGTGAAGACATTTCATTTGAAACTATGGAAACTAATTTGGAGCAAATAGGCCTCTCGTTACTTCACTTGTTAAATAAATGTAAATAACATTCGGTTTCAAGTTATGTTTTGTATGTTCTTTGCCATTTTCATGCAGTAAAATTTTCTTCGTTGATATATGTGATATTCCCTGTGCTCTGAGATAAATTTATTAACTTCTAAAGCGGCTCCTGGGACGTTCCGATTCTCTGTTGTACACTACTCTCGGCTACACACCTTTCTAATTAATCTATATTAATTCTGGCTATGCCATCTACGATTATTTGGTGCCCAATATTTTCCATTCATTTTGAAAATATACAATGGAACCTTTTCCGGTATCAGCTTAATAATACCTTGAAAAAATATTCATGTAACAAAATACTGTGTCATTCAACTCTTCCCACAATATCCACCTCATTCAAGAACAATTCGAAATGTACAAAAAAAATCGCCAGCCATTTCCGCCGGAAGCGGAATTTGAATCTCTCCGCAGAACAAAATAATATTCTTTCTCGATTAATAGGGTCATATTACATAAAAACAAAAAGGGATGTTCTTGTGCACCATAAACACTCGAATACCGATGGACGCGTAAAATGAACGAACGAATTAATTGGACAAACGAGCACATCCAATGCAGAAGACTGTTGAAAACGGCAGGTGAGCTTGTTATACGAACGCAAATTAATATCGAGAACCAATTTGATGAAAGCGGCATTGAAGTGATGCAAAATGTTTATTCGCATTTTGCGGCTAGCAAAGGTCGTTCTTTTTAACGCGGAAATCACAGATTGCGGTTTCAATAGAATTTAATTCCCCACGAAATGTAATAAAAGTGAATACTACTCATCACTGTTGCCATGATCTGCTTACCTTCGCACAGTCCAGTTCAGAACATTATCTCATTATGTTTGCAATGCAATCAAACGGATATGGTTCAAAATGTCAACATTGATAGGTCCATCTGGAATCGTTAAGCTGAATAATAACAGCGAATATCCCTAAAATTAGCAGTCATCTTATTTGCAAGTTATGGCAAACTAATCGTTCACAAATAAATCGCAGGTCTGAACACTTAAGGGCGCTGGAGAAGAAGAACATTCCATATTAAAATGTAATCTTCAGCCTAACTTATATTATTCTGTCCTTCAGAATTCAGTTTTCTATTTCACCAAAAAAATTCTGAATGCCAAGTTCACATTTACTTACTTGAAACTTGACACTTAACTGATTTTCATTTTTATTTTCATTTTCATTTCCCAGTGCGCAGTAAATGCGTTCGAGTCCCCCAATGAACCGCAAAACACAGATCGAGAATCACTAGCCTTAGGTGTGGGTCGTCATTACAGGCTGTAACCCGGAGCCTCTCCTATAGAAATCGCTCCCCCCCAAAAAAAATTAAAAATGCATTTATTTATTAATAATGGATTTCTGAACTATATTATGTAATAATAATATCAATACTTTTGTTTGCCAGTTCGATAACGGCCGATCGTACCGCTTTTGAAGATGTTGACAGGAAAGAGAAAAGCATTAGGCTCCCACTTCATCTCGCCTTACGGTCTGGTAAAACGAGGAGGTGTGACGTCATGCAATCACTGCACAGGCTTACCGGCGGACGAAGGCTGCGGCCTGGCAGCCATCTAATGTGGGACCTAGGGTTTGAAGAAAGGCGTGCTCACACACACACACACACACACACACACCATGTAGCAGTGCTACGCAGCTCAAGGAGTAGCACTGAGCATCAACTAGTTTTTCCAAAACGATCGTATGTAGTAGGAGCGCTACTCCATTATGCATGTATCGGAAGAGATTCTGTATAGAAATACAATGTATGCAATGCAATGCATTTGCAGCCTTCCCCATATAGAAAACCTCGAGCCGTGACTGGCTAGTCTTAAGTTCTCTGTTTCAGGTAGTGGGTCCTACCTTGTGGTGTCTCTCACTCTTGTCCCCTTTTCCTCTCCCTATCTTAGGCTCTTCTCTTCGCTCCAACATATCCTTCATTCACCTTCAATCATTTATCTACTTCCTCCTTCTTCCAATCTAATAGGCCCCTTTCATCTTGCTTTATGAATCTCCTTGGATCAACAATCTCCACTAAACACATTTTCAAATCAAATCTTCTTACATCATTACACCATAGCAATCCACCTTCTCTTCTGGTTTAACACATCTTCGTTTATCATTCATTCCATCCACTGGACTTTTATGATCCTTCTTCATACCTTCATCCCAAACCCGATCACGAACAATAGCAACACTCCACACTCCAAAACATTTCACCAGTATTTAAATATTGGCTAATAATACAAGAACATAGTCATCAGTCTCAGTAGCCATCATCATTTACGCATTTTTTCAACCTGTCGCCCTCTTAAGATGCCACATATTGCACACTTTGAGGGAATCATGGGGATCATATTCAACAGCATGAGTAGGAAAACTCTCCCAGGGTGAGACTACAGTGCTTAAAAGCAATTCCGTATGGCAGCTCCCGTGTCAGATGGTGAACAGATGTTCAGAGTAGGTAAAACAGATTTCAGAAGGGTAGCAGATCAAGATTCTAACACATGTATTTTGAGTGGTTTACTCAATTCATTCTCACAAAGAAAGCAATTCAAACATTTGTTCACATAATCATCGAATAAGATTCCAGAGAAGTGTTTAATTCAGTTCAATGATGCCTTCATTTTACGTTGTATGACTCAGGCCATGAGGCCTGCTCTTCTGCCTGCCCATGCAAATTTCGCTACACTCCTATTACCATCTAGCAGAGAAAGAAAGTATTACTCGGGCGACAAAACAGGCGATTTGAATTTAGCTAAGAGGCTTCTATTACGCTTCATGATATTTTACAAGCAATAAATCTACGTGGGACGTCGGTATTTACTTCCCCTCCAAAGGCAAGCGAAAAAGAATTTTTTCGACCTTAAAAATCCACAGCTTCTATCGGATCTGAAGCCGTGAACTTGGGTATAACAGCCCGATACGCTAACCGTTACACCATCGAAACCACAAGTAAGTATTTTCATGAAGTCCGACTGGATATAATTTAAAGAAGAAATATACATTCTAAAAAATTATCGTTTTCTTCAGAGAATGTATTAAAGGTCTCAACTACAATTGGTTCCCGTTTAAAATCCAGTCCGGAAAATGTATACCCGGTTACAGAATTATCTTTTAACATTTTTTGTATCGTCGGGAAACAGTGTACCTATTGGATCACTCACTGATCATTATATTATCGTAAAAACTTATTTAAATCTAAAAATATTAAGTTACAAGTACATAGCACAGTAAAATCTGCAGGAATCGGTCGAGACACAAAAAATTCCGGTTTAGGGAGGTTTCCGGTTTATGCCAGGTTGTCTGTTTTGTGGCACTAGTAATATTGACGTTTCTGTCCTGAAAGTAGTAAGTATCATGACTTTATTATAATTATCAAAATACATTGACATATTACGTATTTATGGAAGAAGTCACCAATAAATTAAACACTCTGCATTGACAGCTTCTAAGCTGAAAAATACACACCTTACTGGCAGTATTCGGATTGCTTGCTGACGCACAGTGCGTCATGATTTTATGATACCTTTTCCAAGGCCTTGAGCAATGCGTATCTGGTCGAGGGGTTATGATGTTCAACGCGGGGCAGGAAGACGCCTGAAACCATGCCCGTACACCTTCCCACGCTCAGAGAGTTGGGAGAGAGGGAATTTCCCTACGGCCTACGCCTTGAGAGACAAGCGACCCCAAGGTCGAATTCTACGCGGACTGTTGAAGTCTCTCTCCTTCAATGTCCGGCTGTCACGACTAAATCGCGTGATATAGGGATAGATAATTTAAAACAAGCTTGCAGATGTATTCATTTCATTAAGAACATCACACATCTCTCTGCCAAGTGCATTCAATTCACAGGGATTGGAATTACGTTTTATGAAGATTTTTTTTACTGGAGGACATGACAAACCGTTCCGTTTCCGCGTTGTAGAGGTTCCGTTGTATGCTGTGCAAAATGCCATTTAACTTCACGGCCGGATATATTTTCCGGTTAAGGCAGATTGTGCGCCTGTTGAGTGCGAATGAAGCGAGCTGCTTACTACTGTCCTCCGTCCACTTCGGGCCCTTTTCATCAGGTCACAGTGCGAAGCGAACGATCCCCTGAACATTTCTGTCCAGAATTGAATTGAATTTGCCTTATTTTACATGGCGGGACTCATGAGACCTGCTCTTCCGCCTAACCACGCAAATTTCGCTACGCTCTTTTCTCCAACCATGGGAGAAAGAAGGTATTACTTGGGCGACGAAACAGGCGATTTGAATTTTGATCATCATTTAGGCTTGAGGATCTTTTACATGCAGTAAATCTACTAACATGGGACAGCCGGCTTTACTTCCCCTCCGAAGAAAGGCGTACGAAGAATTTTTTCGCCCTTAAAAATCCACGGCTTCGATCGGGTTCGAACCCGCATACTTGGGTATAACGATACGCTAACCGTTACACCATCGCCGCCGCTAATGCAGCAGGCATGCAAACGAAGCAGGAAGAGAAGAAACGCGATGGATCGCGAGGACTTGTTAAACCCTCGAACTGAAAATTACAATTAGCAGGAACCCTAATGTAAAATGTTCTTTTTTTTTCTATTTCCAGTTGAAAAATATTTACACAAACTGTACAAGTCATATGAAAATTAAGCGCAAAATGTTTTAAAATAGTAGATACTGAAGAACAGCAACTTATAAAATGCTAAACAAAACCACACAAATTGCTTTTCCACAAACTGACATGTACACTGTTGAAGTACAAAAAATACTCTCGTATAACTCTTCACTAAAATAAATATTTTAATAAAAACAGGTTTCACCGGCAGCGTATATTATATACATAGTCTAGTTCAGCATATTCGGATACATATGTGGATTCTCAGTATATAGCATACATGGATTCTCAGTACAATAGTTCTTTATATACCAAGAATATGTAAAATGTTGCCGTTCCACATCACAACACGTGAATAATAAATATTTAATGGTGTGCATCGTCGGAGATTTGCAGTCGCATGACGTCATCTGTGTCGTAAGCAATAAATCACTGCATATCATTCAGTCGGTACGCGCAGAACGAGAATATGCGAAATAAGACAATCAAATACTTGAATTTTTCAGTCAAAATTGAATCTTTCATTGTTTTCAGATTTTTTCCAATAATACCTTAGTTGCTTCTCATATGGTCAAGGGATGTATAGTTTTGTCTCAATTTCCGAGTGCATTGAAAATTAGTAAAATAGGTAGATTGAAGAGGGAAGGCACCGCGTATCTTGCGTCCCCCAAAGAGACGTCACTCTCCGCCAAGTTGTGCGCAACGCCTCCTGTGAGAGCTCCACGCACGGCCATTGGCATTCCCGTCTCGATCTGCGCCGAGAGCCCCTCCCCTCCCCTCCCCTCCCCTCCCCTCCCCTCCCCTCGCCCGCGATTAAACGGCGCGCGTTTTCCAATCCACGAGGATCAGGCAAACTTTTCCGCTCTGCTTTCTTCGCTCCAGGCACGCCGCGAATGACAAGTGCAGCTTTTTCTTTCCCTTAACAGTCGTCGGCGCCGAAAACTGTGCTAAGGCGATGACTCATGTGCTTCCAATTGATTGGCTGATTTGCGATTCCGTGCGCGTCAACTGCTAAGGTCATTAGCCCCTTAAGTGAAGTACATGATTTCTTTCGCGGGAGGTGGCGGTGATCTTCCCCCGCTGGCTGGCGAGATCCGGTGTCGAGCTACGTCGTTTGGCAGGGATTCTCCCCAACCAGGTATCTCCCACCAGCGTGGTACCGCCCCAGTCGGGACCAGCTCTAATGTCCTGACAAGTGTAATGCTTGTGATTGTAAGTGTTTGTCAATAAGAGGTGGAGATAGGGCAAGGAAGACGGAGACCTCTTTAAAATTGGTCCTTAAGGAGTCGTCTGGCAGAACCGCATGTGACCATTGTGACGAAAACAGTTTATATTAATATGACGTATATATTTGGAACCGTACTACCAGCATGCCTTTCTTTGGTATTGTTTTGTAAAGGAAAGAAGCCACTACTCGGTTATAAATTTGTCGCGTGCGTATACGTTGCTCCAAGTATGACGTAATCGACATTACATGAACACTCACGCGTGGCGAAACCATAGTTACCACAGGAGCCAACAAAACAAACGGGCTCACTATTAACATATACACGGGAGTACTATTAGTTCGGATTATCACAAGGTACTTGAACTAGATGTAACATACGTTGAGTAGTAAGATGAATGATTGTTAATTGTGATTTTTTTACGTAATTTCTGTATTCTATAATCCATACTCTCAGTAACACGGACAAGATGCTTCATTTTTATCCTCCTGCGGCGGCTGTGAATGAAGCTGTCATTGCTGGCCCATCTCCACACAAGTCACTCACGATCCTTCCTTAGTAGTAGGGTCTGAGAAAAATCCATCACCACAATTACCATCTAGATGCTCAACGTATTACTAGGGAGTTGAACGGTTTTTACTTCTTCGCACTTACTTCGTAAGAAGAGAAAGTCATGTAATCGTAAGCCGGAAAATCGCGAGTTTTCAGCAGCAAACTGTTATTACTGAGCCCTGGTTACGAAAAAGTGGATAAATTATATTGCTACATTTAGTAAATTACTTTCTCTTACACTTCGTATGAGCCATAACCCCTGTTTTATGGGTTCTTGATGCCAAAACATCGATTGACGGCAAAACGTCTGTCCGTCCGGCTGTGGCCATCAATAGAGCCTAAACTATTCACCCGATTTTCTCCAAACTTTATATTCCCCGATCGAAGTGAACGATCTCAAGGCATTGGAAGTTTCAAGAGGATATTTTAAACTTCGTCCTCAGATATGTTAAAAGACGCTTAATAGAATGGTGCAGATCTCATGTTCGTTGAAATCTCTGATTTTTCGGGGGCGTCATCCTGCAACTACAATATTGAAGATATTTTTACTTTCTGGCCTTACGAAGTTCGTAAGAATAAGTTGTGTGAACCCGCGCCGGAAAACGGCGAATTTTTTCCTTAATGAAATTGTTCTTTAAAGACATCTTGAAAGAAGGTCATGTCCAATTTTTCGAAAATAAGAGTAGGTTTCGTGTAATTTTGCGCGAAATATAGACAATTTTATTTTTTTAAACAATTTTTAACCACTTCAATTTTTTTCTTTAACTTTTCTCTTTATATGTACTAAGAGACGTTAAAACATGGTACTACTCCCATTTTCATAAAGTAAACGCAATCATCGTATTTAACATATTTTAATCAGACATGGACATACAAAACGCAATAAGCGCTTAAATTCATAAGCGCGCAAATACACTCAAATTCAAGCCAGGGATTAAACGATTTTTTTCGAAATGTTGAATCACTATTTCTCGAGCAATTATTCACAATATATTTCATTGCCACAGATATCCCTGTATCTTGACAAGAACCAAATAATTTCATAGATAAATTGCGAGGTGATGCCATCAACTCTACCTATGGAGGAAAAACGGAACTTCCTTTAAAGAGAAGGTTGAACGGTCTCCGCAACGCGTCGCCACTGTTCTTCACAGGTCGTCATACGAATCCGAATGTAGTGTTTGGATCCAATGAGTACATCTAAATCTCTCTCTTCAAGAATTACAAAAATCTATCAGATATATCAATGTTTCAACACTATCCATAATTAATCAAAACGCTATAAGAACAATCTGCACTACAATTTTCCTAAATATACAAACCTACTCAAAAGTATCATTTAAATCTCCCAAAGAACCATATACATGTGCATAAATTTACTGTTTAAGAAATTCCTTTATTCTAATGCTTGCCATCTAGATGGCATTTAACTCAATTCTGTTATGGGTGTCATGTGAATTATTTAGGTGATTAACTAGTTTCTAAATATATGTTGATGTTGTTAAAATAAGATTTACTATGTTTAATTAATAAAAGTGGAATTAAAAAGTTTTAGTGGAAGTGAATTAAGTATTCGGTATCACGTGCTACGCGTACATGGAATATAAATGATGAAGCACAGTAAACTATCACAAAATTGTTCTCCAGCATTCAATAGCGTCAAAAAAAACAAAAACGAGAACCTTGTTGAACTAACATAAGCATGCAAGAATATCATTATCCGAGTAATCATGAATAAATAATTTTCTTTATAACAAAATCTTATAAACGGTAGAAAACTGTTTTACATGCTATGTTGACAATGTGCATTGACTTCAAATTCGATTAGTAGTGTTGACTACAAGTCCCCATCCGTACTTGAAGCAGACACGTATATGAAATGGAAAAAATACAGAGTTTATAGCTAATTGCAACAGTTTGAACAAGATAAATTTATATTTTCTTGACATATTTTCTACCTTTCTATACATAACAATGTCAATTTATACTGCCATTATTAATGCGTAATCATTATCATTATCAATTTTGTTATACAATACATGTTATAGTTATTTGCTCCATTCATATGGATTTTATCTAACTATTGTGGGAATATTTTCAAATCTACGTTTAATTTAAGATACCAATGTAGATACATTTTAACAGATATGTAAAGAAAGAAAATGTTTAAACAGAAGTACCTTTTTTTCAATACAAATCAAAAACATCTCTCCGAATAGCATTTGGTAACCACTGTTTACTCAAACCGCAAGTTTGCATAGTTCTAAAGCTTTCAGTAAGGATACTCATCATTAACGCTCGTCTCTAACTCCCTTTCGCTCTTCTCTACCCTTTAAATTTCCCACCGGAAAGTCTGAATATACACCACAGCAGCCTACACACACTCACGCAACTCCACATTACGAAGAAGCGAGCTATGACAGAAAATAATTAGTCTTGCCCCTCGAGAGTCCCTCTCGATGCGACACTCTCTTTCTTTTATCCCCGACTTGCCAGCTCTTATCCCGCCATTAATCCGGCGTTAATCCGCGGCACCGGCCGTCCGAAACAAACGACTCCATCGCCCCGTCGGAACGAGTGTTAATAGCGAGCCGGGGGCTTTACCGGCGTTCCGCAGGGCTCCGCGTCGCGCCGGAATCGTCAGCGCGGCCGGGCGCGAATCAATACCCGCGCGCGGCCCCCAATTCGTTCCGCTATAAACGAGGCGATCGCCCGCGTGAAACACGGGTATTGAGAAACGTAAACGAGAAAAATAAACCGATCCACCGCGAGAACTCGGGCTCTCTCCGTCTCGCTCGCTCCGCGGGCTGCGTATCGCCGGCGGTCAGCCCGTCTTCGCGGCAGAACACATCTTCCAATACAGATCTACAGCTCGGGGATTGGATGTACTCGGACTTTACGGACGGCGGCGACACAGGCCTCTCGGGGGCGTAAACCCGCGCGCGCTCTCTCGCCAAATCCCGAAACTTTAAAGGCCCAGCGCGAACGCGCCGCGGCGAAGCGGAGGAGAGAGGGGGCGAGGGTGGGGTGGGATAACGCCGCGGGCGTATTGCACCGTCCCTCTGCGGCACTGGCTCGCCAATTCAGGGGAACGGTAGCTCAGTGCATCAGCTGATGTCACTGCAGCCCCTCTGACCGGGAGGTCCTAGGTTACACTCCCCCACGGCGGCAGGATTTTCGACACTAGCTTTTCAGCTAGGTCGAGTTCAGTCGCTGTCTGGAGGAGAATTCTAGCGGCCGGCTGCTCTGATCGGTAGTTTTCCGTGGTTTCTCCGATCAACACCAGGCGAATGCCGGAGCAGTACCCTAACAAACGGGCCTCGGACCGCGCGCGATCTGTCCTTCCACTTCCTTGTCCTATCCTCTCCCCTTACGCAAACACACCTACACTAACGCACTACACTACCACATATTTCGGGAGACCGGTCGGGAGCTTAGAGCTTGTCCCGGCTGGGACGGTGCTCCGGTGGTGGGAGAGTCCTCGTTAGGGGAAAACCCCACTAGCCGTCGGTAGGTCGGCGCCGGATCTCGCCATCCAGCGGGGGAAGATCACCGTCATCTCCCGAGAAAAAACATGCACTATATTAACGGGACTAATGACCAAAGCAGTTGACGCGCCCGGAAACACGAAAAAATCAATCAATCAAATCAATCAAACGAAATGTGCTTTCAGCTTTTTTTGGGGGGGGAAATACACCATTAAGCGTACAAATTCATAATAAAAGATGTCATATGTTCTGATGTTTTCTTTGTTCCTGTGAACTACGTCCCTTATTATTTACTAGCGGAAACCCATGTAATTCTCACTATAGTGCATCCTCTTCCTACTCTGGCCTGGCGTAGCCTCTGCTGTCCTGGCCTGTTCTGCCTTGCGCCGAACTGCTCAAACCCACCCTGCTCCTTACACCGCCCTTGCCCTCTGCTGCCTTGAATGACACTGATACCAACTGCCAGGTTGCGCGTAATGCTGACATTCCAAAAAATACTATTTTCATATTATTAATGTTTGTATAACATACCCAATAATGTAAACTATAGTCGCGTACATCGGCGACTTCCGTCTTTCAAACAACATCTTATTTGCTGAGATTGACTTACTTGTCATCTGGAAAAGGAATGTTTACATAACACCTTTTAGAAATAAATATTATTTATTCCGTAGTCGGTGGCAATACAAAGGTTTTTTCTATTGCAAAATAATGTGTAATTAATATGAAGACTAGTACACATGACGTTTGTATGGTTTTCATTTAAATTTTCATACGTTAATTAAAATATTGTTTACGTGTACAGTAATGTAGGAAATTCGAAAGTAAAAATCGTTTATACATCCAGAAAAATTAACACCCTCAGCTTCTATTCAAGCAGCACGAGTCAAACTTCCATCGTGAATAAAATTATACTAAAAACGTGAATAAATACAATTAAAATAGTATCATATACCATTTGATTTGCTGTAAGTAAACGTGTTTACTTTCTTTACCTCCACCTCACCACAGTAAACAATAAAAAACTTCAAACCATGACGTCGGTATTTTTTGAGTTGTACTACTACTATTTCCCCTTATTTAGTTTCGGTGAAGCCCAAAGTCTGAAAATATTACGACTAATCATGTCATGAAAATGTTCGACCTTACGTACATTTCTGTCATCAAATGTTTTATGCATGTTTTATGTAATAAAATAGATATTTTCAAGTAAACCCATGACCTGCTAAGTGTATACGTGAGAGGGAAAATGAAAGTGTAAAATAGATAAATTCATTCAAACCCGTATATCTCTCCCGAAAAATATTCGCCAATTAATAAGATTATAAAATTATTTCATTGTGAAATAAATCTCTTCAAGCAATAATATAATTCCCGACAAGCATTTTAAATAAATGTCATTAGAAACGCCCATTAGACACTGAAACACTCCCCCTCTTTGGTGTACCTTTAAATAACTAAGACGACCTTACAATAGAATTGACTCTGTGGCATATTTTACTAAAAAAAAGACAAGAACGTCTGTTAGTGAACTAGAACAGGTTATTCCTGAAATGGTTTTACTTTTTCGCATAAAACTACTTCAAGATTCATTAAAATATAACTTTCCCCCAACAAGCCCCATTACAGTAACAGATGATTCGATAAAGTCGTAATTTCTAGGTAAGTAATTTCTATGCCAAAAAGAATCGTTCTTCCTTTGACCCAGTAAAGAAGGGATTGTCATTTCACAGCAGATCTATTTGACCTAGGAAGAGAAAATATGAGCTATATGACTGGAAAGTCGCTGGCCTTTCCGTTATTTGCAAATAGAATGAAGGGCAAATATTAATCCTCCCGTGAACCTAGGCCCAATGCCTCGCCCAATGCGTCGCCGAGGTGCAGAGGGAGACCCGTCGCACCGCCTGCCGGAGCCCCAGCGCTGGGTCAGCGCAGCCCCGCGGAAGGATGTGGAGGGGAAACCCCCTCCGCCCTGCGGCGTCGCCAGCGCCCCTGCCGTCGCGCGCCGAAAGCTCTTCGCGCTCTGTCCCCCATCTTCCTGGGCCTCGTCCGGCACCGCCCGCATTTACACGCCTACAAAAAGCGCCGAAATAGAAAATCGCGTCGGCGGAGGCCCGCGCTGCTCGCAGCGATATTCAGCCGTTTGCGCCAACTACGCTGCGCTCCACCCCCTTCCTCCCTTGGCTGTGCCCTCACGTCACGCAGGGCCCTGCACCACGAACCGTCGCTCACGCTGCTACACAGCCTTCGACATTTGTGTTTCACCCACGCGCCTCCTCCCCGCCACCTCCGACCGGGAGAGGTAGCTCAGTGCCTCTCACCGGGAGGACCTAGGTTCCAGTCCCGACGGTGGCAGGATTTTCGACACTAGCTTGTCAGCTAAGTCGAATTCAATCGCCGTCTGAAGGAAAATTCTAGCGGTCGGCTGCTCTGATCGGTAGTTTTCCGTGGTTTCTCCGATCAATATCAGGCGAATGCCGGAGCAGTACCCTACCAAACGGGCCACGGACCGCGCGCGATCTTTCCTTCCTCCTCCTTGACCTATCCTCTCCCCTTACACACACACTCGCACACTAACATGCACAACACTACTGCACATTCCGGGAGACCAGTGGGGAGCTTAGAGCTTGTCCCGGCTGGCGCGGTGCCTCGCTGGTGGGAAATACCCGATTAGGGAAAAACCCGCCAGTCAACGGTAGGTTGGCGCCGGATCTCGCCATCCAAAGTGGGAATATCACCGCAACATCCCTATAAAACATGCACTACACTTACGGAACCAATTAAATACATAGTTGATGCGCCCAGAATCACTAACATTCAAGCAATCAAACCTAACACCACCGTCCCACCAATCGTCCTGCTTATATTCCGTTTGTGACTCCCCGGACACCCCCACTGCCACGCCGCCGCCCACTGCGCCACACCCCGAAGTTCTCAGCAGCCAGCCTTAATCGTTTCTCGAATTGCCGCCACCAACCCTCCTGTCTTCCTTAAGTTCTTTTTTTCTAGTTTCTTTGTTCCCCCGACCAAATAACCCATCTGAATTGTCTCCCCAGCTGGTCCAAGAAACAACTAGCATCCCTAACCATTCCCAACGAGCCTACCGTATCGCAAATCTCTCCCCAATGCTTCAAACTGTCTCCATCCAACAAGAAATTCCCTGAACTCCTCGGAACCAAACAAAACGTTCCTTGAACTTCAAGAAACTGTCAGGAACTCAATCTCATTTCAATTGCCACCAACTCTCTCCAATTACCAACACGCAGCCCTGACAATTCGAAATATCTCCATGATCTATCAAACTTCAACCAGTGCGTCCCGTCCCCTCCTCTCCGATTGTGACCCCTCCGCCTCCGCCTTGCCATCGCCTCCACCGCCTCCGCCGCCAGCGGCTGCTCCCACGCCGCTGTCCGTGTGTGTGTCTTATCCCGAAGGCCGGTCGCACGATCTCCCGAGAAGTGCTCTCGCTCGTTTCCATATTTTATTCCGTTCAGATTCACTTTATACTCCGCCCTCTCCGTCTCTCCGTCCTTCTGTTTCGCGCCCTTCGTCTCGCCTCCCGCGCCTCCTCCGCGCGTTATTCCTCGTTTAATCTTCCGCCTCTCGGCGTTCTCCCGGCTGCGCACGTCCTCACAAGCGCGCAGATGTCGATTCAATTTTCCTACACACCGCCTCCGAACGCTGAATATTTCCATCATAAATCTGGTTAGGGAAGCCCCCTCGATGCGCTCGTCTCCTGACCTCAAGATATTTGACTGCAATAAAAGATTTTCCGGGATAAATCGATGAGAAAGGGCCGCGGAGCGGTGTAGAACAGGCTCCGGCAGCCGCTGCGTCGGGCTGCACCCACCACGCCCCCCTGCCCTGCCCCTGGCGAGTGTGCGGTCAGCCCGCGTGGGCGAGGCGACGCGGTGCGGTGCGGTGCGCATCGGCGCTCCCGGGCGGGAATCCCCGTAATCGAATTTCTTGCCTTTCCCTCCTCCTTTCTTCTTATCCACGGTGGTTTTCAGGGTTTTGCTGCTCGTGGCACGTTTTTTGGTGATCAAAATTTCTCTGACATGGCAGAAAACGTGCTTTTACGTGTTAAAAATTTCAGCATACCCAGACTGCGACAGCTCGGCGGCAACACAGCGCGGTCTCTGCGTCATCGTTGACCGGGAAGAGCGAGTGTTGCAGTTCCGTCGGTGGCGGATTTTTGACACTAGCTACATCGCTTGGCTACATCGGCTAGTCAGGAAGAGAATTTCAGCGGACGCCTGCTCTGGCTTGGGATTTCCCGTGGTTTCTTCCACCTATGTAAGATGAACATCGGAGAAAAGCCTAATAAATGGGCCATGGATCGCACGCAACCTACCCTTCCTCAATCTTGTTCCATCCCCTCCCCTTATTCACACTACATTACCACACGAAAGGAGACACGGCTTAAGTTTTACAAGACAATTGCAGTCCCCACACTCATGTATGCCAGCGAAACATGGGTGAACACGAAAAAAATCAAAAATAAAATACAAACGGCGGAAATGACATTTCTCCGAAATACATTAGGGTGTTCGCTACTATACAAGAAACAGAATTTTGAAATAAGTTTTAAAAGTCAAAAAAAATATATGAAATGATTCTCGAAAACAATTTAAAACAAGTTAAATTCTCGAAAACAATCATATATCGAGAATGCCAACATACCGACTTCCATTCATAGCTATGAACTATACAGGTAGAACAGAAGGAAGAAGGGACATTGGCAGACCGAGAAAAAAATGGGTGCCGGAACAGGTCACATGACCTAAACCCTGTCAGGAGGAAGAAGAAGAAGATTACTACACATATCAGGAGACAAGTCGTGGGCTCAGGGCTTGTTCTGACTGGGGCGTTGCTCCGCTGAGAGAGATACCTGGTGGTGAGTAAATCCAACAACCGATACGACGTGTAGGTCGGCGCTCGATCTCACGTTACAACCTGGGGAAAACATCGCAGAGTATAAATTATACTACACTTACGGGAGATAATCTAAATAGTTGACTTGCCTGACAATCAACACTCCCTCACTTGCATCCTCTTACCTCAGTGAGTTTCAGGATATAAAAACTGCTGACTTACGAGTATTTTGTATTTGATGAGAAACAGTTTTGTGGCTTGTCAGAAAACATACATGCTTATGTAAATGCGTTAGTCTTATTCCCTATTCTCCAGAAATTTTCAATTTTTTGCATTCGATGAGTATGGAAATTATGAAATTTTCAACCAATCCTAAGTAATTATAATCTTACGTATCTACAGTCAGAAGAATGTTTTTAATTTAGTGACCATTGACTATATATTACGACGGAGCGCCTGTATTTTAAATTTCATTAACTTAGATAAGTTAGTGGGAGTGAAATGTATTATTATTCATATCCATCTCAAATTTGACTGTTTTCTAACAGAATTAAAAATGTATGCTTACTGTGCGTACATCAATATTTCAGTCCACCCTGATCCGATGGTATTATCAGCATGACGGCTTTATGTTGCATCAGTTTGATAACTGACTGTTGGAAGAATCGCAGAATGTCACTACCATATGTTGAAATCGAATGAGATTTTTAGAGATGCGATTAATTTTCGAGCTTTACAGCTAATACATTTAACTTATTCACTTTCGTGTGGCCATATTTTTAAACAAAATATTGTCTACATAACAAATTTTACATTTAATTACTTAGGAATAATTCTAGTCCTTCTTTGATTCCAAGAGTATTATTTTCTCTAAGTACTCTGGTGCTTCATGTGAAGAAACTATGTTGCATGAAATTACCACCGGCATTCATTATACATATTATATTATATTTAAGTAAATCATTTTTAGTTACTTTTCAGTACGTTGGATCCTCTATTTTTTTCTCATCTATATCGTCAATTCACGTCTCTTATCCCTAAAATTAATATTCTCTGATCAAGTTTTCATTTCCTAATTCACTTCATTCCATGCCCACCATTACCAAAATGTATTTTCCATCACTGTCGTCACTTCGCAGAGACCCTAAAGTCAGGACATCTCGGTAAATATGAGCCATAGATGTAAAGGGTAGCTGTGTATTCTTCATTGTTCTTACTCAACATATTTCTTACTTGGAATTGCATGTAATGAAAGTGACATTCGCGGTGTTGGGAAGAAAATATTTTGGAGATGGTGAAGACTATCGTATGATGCTCGTCACATAGAAATCTCGAACATGAACCCAGATGAGAACAGGAACCTTCTTTTATGACATATCTGAATGAAGTTTTAACGGTTCATGGCCGGGAGTCATAAGGCCACATATAATTTGAGGCATTTCAGCACAAATTCTTGACCTGTGGCATAAGAATTTGAATTAATACTTGTTCTGTGGTAATTTTATTGAGTAACAACTCAAAGTAAATATTTCCTCAAAAAAATTCAAAATCAAACATCTATCACATCAATATCATTAACGTCATCATCATCATCACTCTCATTAAAGAGACGTCCAGTTATTCGAATTGCAACTCAACGTTATTGTTCGGAAATGTTTTTGCTTCCTACAGTGGACTAATTCATTCGACAATAAATTATTCTAATTATTGTATAAATGGAATAAAAAGTATTACTCCTTTCAATTTAAACAAATAAAATAGATGCTTGATTCCGATTTTCGATTATTATATTGTGATAATTCGAGGTCAAATCAAAGGAAATAAAGTAGCGAATTTTTAATCCTATAACAGTGGACTAGTGTTCAGTTTGGAAGAAGAGATGAGACCGAGATGAGTAAACAAAAAAGCGTCATGATTGAAAAATGCAAATGGTCTTTCAATTTCTGCCAAATCTCAATCCAAAATGTCGTGTCGTATATCGGACAGGATGTCACACAGGAGAAAAAGTGTTAGAGTGCTTCAGAAAATGGAAACGGTCATTATTCTACAGAAAAAATTTCATTATATAAAAGGAGTTTCGACATTTCTAATTTTTTGAATTGTACTTCGGATTAAAGAGACGTGCGTCGTATTTTTTAAATATATAATCGCCAACCGCACAGGCAACAAGGTCGCCAGCCTCTCCAGCCCACGCACTGTCGTGCGAAACGGCTCAGTCGCGCGAGCAGCCCCGAATTCCGGCGAAAGGTCGTAATTCTGCGACCGGAGCGCTGCAACGCCTCCGCCTCCACCGCCGCCTCCGCCGCCGCCCTTTTCCGCACCAGCCATTGTCATGCAAATCCAGCGACAGATAGCACCACGCTCTACACAGGCGGAATGAATTTTCGATTTCATTTTATTTTCGCGTGTTTTTCTATCTCCGTTTCGTCCTTTTTTACAGGCTATTCTTTACCATTCGATCACATTGCCATGAATAAAACGTTAACAAAGAGCCGGGCACAGGAAGACACATACATCCTTTTATCTATTGAACAAGAAGAAGCCCCACTCTCCAGAGTCGGTGAAGGCGAGAGGAGTCTATTGATAAAAGGGCGCGTTTTTACCATCTGAATTACCAAAGTAGATAATACGAAACCCTTTCCATTTTCGAGGATGATTCTCCGTTCGTCTTGATGGTCTCTCCGACTCTTTCGCGGGAAGAATGTGATACATTTGCACCATCCAAATGCTGAAGCAAAGAAAATTCTTAGGGACGGGCCGATTGATATTAGTGTGCGGCTTTAATAATAAATTTGTGATGTTGAGAAAGTAATAATAAAAGTGTGGTGGTGAGAAAAAATATATACAAAAAAGTAGGAGTCTTTTTTAGTAAATAATAATTATCTACTAAAAAAAGACTCATACTTTTTCGTTTTAAACGTGTCTACATTTCAAACAAAATTTCGAGAAAACTACTCATTATCAACAATTTGTGTACAGCAATATTAAAAGACCTGTTTGAAGAAGATTTCATTCAAAAAAAATCTCTATCTTCAATATTGTACTTGCAGGAAGACGCCGAAAAAATTTTACACTTGTAATTTTCGAAAATTCAGAGTTAAGAGCGAAATTCAGACCTATTCCATCTTTATAAGTGTATTTCTCTCGACGGACGGACATTTTGAAGAGAACTATTTCTTCGTTAAAAGGGAACCTCAAAGTGTGTATGGTCTTCAAATCTGGAAATCGATTTCATGCAGCATTACATAACATTCTCACCGCTACGTACATTACTCTGTACGTATTACTCCGTATATACCGTACGTATTCGAGAAAGTATAAATTTAGATATCTTATTCATTCATTTTTAAACATTTATCAGTCTGAATCATTAAAAGAGGTGATCTTTGAGTCCCCTCGACAATTACAGTTTAGCTTTAGATTTGATTTAGATTTAGTTATATTTATCATCACCATCATCATCATCATCATCGCCTTCTATATTATTTCAGTAGTATACATACCATTTGCAGGTCTCACGCGCAAACAATCTGTATAAATGAGGTCTCTAAAGAAAGAGAATTTCACGGAGACGTAATGAATATGCACGTTGACTTTAAAAATATGGTTGTTTTTTTGTTTTTGTTTTTTTAAAGCATCTAAATAGTCATGTCAAATGCAACCCGCAACACTCTGTCGGATTTTATTTATTTTTTTCATCTATTTCGTTAAATAACTCTTAAACTAAGCGTTTAGAGCATAAATTCTTTTGAGAACAAAGGCCTCAAAAAAATACCGTATTCTACATTACGAGATCTTTTGTAACATTCTATTGAATTTTTGCTTATTCGACTCTTCTCGATTCTACCCAACCTGTTCCAGCCTGCAGAAACTGCAACTGTATGTGAAATTAAACTTATTACTTGACATTCTAGGCGATTGAATCACATGGGTGTACCACTCTGCTCGGTAATAACGTTAAATAATATTAGTTTGTGTTGACAAGGTACTGTTGTTATCAATTACAAGGAGACGAAATAATAATAATAATAATAATAATAACAATAATAATAATAATAATAATAATAATAATAATTAAGCCTACACTAATCCTTTTCGGGCAAAAGCCTCCTGTATCAAAACAGGGTTAGTTCTTGATACACATCAGATGAGCTACTTCTGATGATTGTTGACTACTATTTTCCTCCTTCAGGGTGGAACGTGTTGACAACATTTAGGATACAAACTTGACACACTATGGAGCAGACAAGCATCGCTTGAAGAGACATCTTGTGGCATAAGTTTTCCGGTGACCGCAGTTGTATTCCCCAAGTATGTTGGAGTGTATTTGAGTGAATCTGTGCATTGAAAGAAAACGACAATGAGTGGAATGGAAATATTCCGTGTGGACTTGCATTACTCTTGCCCCATCCTCTTGCCAGATGCCATCTATCGCCGCCCAATTACTTTTTTTTTATTTTTTTCAATTTTTTTGTTTCCTAATTGTAGAAGCGAAATGTTACTTTAAAAGTGTAAAAGAAGAGTAAAGCCTCGTCCTAAATAGCAATTTTCATTGAAAAACTTGGAGCCGTTTTTACGAAAATGGCGTTTAACCGTTGCTGTAAATTCAAAATTTCAAGCTCTTTTTCACAGAAAGGTTTTGAGTTTTTGAAAGACTTCATTTAAATTCATTTGAAGCACTTTAACTCACAAATGCAATAGTGTTTACAAATCACTAGAAATGCATGTATTAATGGCGAGAGAGATATTAAAAAATTAATTTCTGTAGTTTTTGAAGAAAACAAAAGAGTAAAGCAAAATGGAATTAAGGAAAAATTTGGAGCCATTTTTGATAAAACGGCGTTTCTGAAAATGAGGCATTTTGAGTTCATTTTAACAGAAAACTGTTAATATTACAACCTTGGCTGTCCGGGTGACGACGCGTCAATTGATGTGGTGCCGACGTTTCGATCATCATGATCTCGACATGATGATCGAAACGTCGGCACCACATCAATTAACGCGTCGTCACCCGGACAGCCAAGATTGTAATATTGACTCTGGCCGCGGAAGCCTACGACTTCAGAAAACTGTTAAGTTTTCGATAAACTTTATATGACATTATTTAAAGCACCAAAGCACATAAATACAATAATGTGAACAAATTGCCGATAATATAAATATTTAAGACGCGAGAGACAAGTGAAAAAAAAATCTTTGTAATTTTTGGGAAAAACAAGTGGTAGAGCAATATGGCGTTTAAGTCATCTTATAGAATGCATTTAGCAATATCTCTATCCAAGTTAAAGAAAAAATGAAGCCATTTTTGAGAAAATCTTGTTTTTGTCATTCACGCTTGAACTTGTATCACCGGATGATGCTTGTATTACCGGATTGCTGCCGCTAGAGTGCACTGACGTCAGAGAAAATATTTTTTGGTGTGTCATTTTTTTTCTCCGTGAAGTTCTCACTTTTCTTCCGTTTGTCCTCACCTTTACACTTACACCCTTGACAACACTTTGAATGCAAACTTAACTCATTATTTTGCCTCTCCTGTTCTCACTTTTCTTCTATTAGTCCTCCCACTCAAATTTCATTTTTATAAATCCGTTTTTCTTGCCTTGTTAGCCCTTTTTTTTCACTTTACACTTTCTTTTACACCACCTCCATTTCACTCTTCTTTTACACCACTATTCATCCTGTGGCGCTCGTATCCACTGCTTTCCTGTTACTCTCTGTAGTTCGCTGCACCTTCTTATCTGTTTCCTGTGTTTCTCTTTCTATCTCTCGGGTCCCACATTGTTGCTGCATACGCCCACTTTCCAGGATTCATTCTGACAACATGATCTTCCCACTTCCATTTCAATTTCTTGGCCATTTCTTGTGTATCTGCTATTTGTGTAGTTTTCTTGACATCACTAAGGCTGTGATTTATATGCATTTGCATTTTTTCTGTTAACTACAACACCCCATTTCAACAAATTGTATACGTTTTGAGGCATTTAGAATCAATTTAAGCAACTTTTATTTCGCATATTTTCGCATATTTCACCATAATTGCATATTTTTGCATATGTGTGCTATATTTACATGTTTTTGTTGCATATTCACCCCTCATCCGCGAAAAGAGTATAATCACCCCTCATTTCGAGGTATTTCAATCAAAAAATAAGCGTTCTTTGGCTGAGAGGAGTTCAGCATGAAAAGGTTCTGCACAGACTTGGGTTATGAGCTGAGTGCGATGTGCACTTTATTCACTGACGTCATCCCCACCACTAGTTGAAACCTTACTGCTAACCTAATTATTATATATTTAATAAAGAAACATATTTATTGTTAATTATCACAATACTTTTTTATTTATTTATGTCAAAAACAGTTAAAAACTGTGTGTGACATGCAATGGGGAGAAGTGAATATTGTGCACGTACTAAGAATAATAGCAATAATAATAATAATAATAATAATAATAATAATAATAATAATAATAATAATAATAATAATAATAACCATAACAGCGCCTCTGACCGGGAGGTCCTAGGTTCGAGTCCTGACGGCGGCAGGATTTTCGACACTAGCTTTTCAGCTAGGTCGAATTCAGTCGCTGCCTGGAGGAGAATTCTAGCGGCCGGCTGCTCTGATCGGTAGTTTTCCGTGGTTTCTCCGATCAACACCAGGCGAATGCCGGAGCAATACACTACGAAACGGGCCACGGACCGCGCGCGATCTGTCATTCCTCTTGCCTGTCCTATCCTCTCCCCTTACACACACACTTACACTAACATGCACTATACTACCACATATTCCGGAAGACAGGTCGGGAGCTTAGAGCTTGTCCCGGCTGGGGCGGTGCCCCGCTGGTGGGAGAGTCCTGGTTTTGGGGAAACTCCACTAGCCGACGGTAGGTCGGCGCCGGATCTCGCCATCCAGCTGGGGAAGACCACCGCCTTCTCCCGAGAAACAAACATGCACTACACTAACGGGACTAATGACCAAAGCAGTTGACGCGCCCGGAAACACGAAAAACCAAACCAAACCAATAATAATAATAATAATAACGGTTATAATAAGCCTAACTTACTAAATTAATAAAGTTTACAAATATCATTAGTTAATTTACTTTTAAAACTTTGAACACCTAGAGGAAAGGGTTCCAAGACGGTCGCGGTCAACTTATTCCAGTTCATTATTGTTCTATTTGTAAAGGAAAATTTTTCAACATCTGTTCTTGGCGACCTAAACTGAATTTTGGGCTTGTGATCCCTTCTAGTAAAAGTACGAGGATCTACCGAGTCGGACGTACATATCTTTCCAAGCTGGAGAACCGACATACGCTTTGTACAGTCTTGCCTTAACCCTCCTGATTTCTAGACTCTCATTCTACATTCTTCCTATTGCTTCGGACAGTAAATTTATACGCTCTTCTCTGAACTCTATTCAAATACTCCTTTTGTGAATTCCTATTAGGTTCCCACAAAACCACCCCGTATTCCATTAATGAACCAACTAGAGATAAGTAAGCTAATTCTCTCTTCGCAGTACTCTTTTTTAGTATTCGCATAGTAAAATGCAAGGACCTTCAGGCTTTCCCTACGACACAGTTTACCTAATTTTCCCAACTCCAATTTGTTATCAAAAATTATTCCCAGGTACTTACAAGACAAGACTCTCGGAATATTTTCGTTTCCTAAACGATATTGAGTTTCACAATATTCGCAGCCCCTCCCAAATGTGATGGGTTTGCTTTTCGAACTATTTATTGTCATGTTATTTTTTTCGCCCATAAATGTAAGCTATCTAGATCACCCTGCAAAATATCGTCGACTTTTGATTGAATAACCCGATATATTATAGTAATCTGCAAATAGCCGTACCTTTGAATATAAATTTTCTGGCAGGTCATTCACAAACGAGAGAAGCAGGAGAGGTCCAATAACGATTCCTCGAGGGATCCCTAAAGTTACCTTTGCTAGAGTCGAAAAGTTTTAGTGAAAATCGAAAAGCAATTACATGGGTTCACAAATGAGGTAGGTCATGTGCCTAGTAACAGTCCCTTTATTGTCGTTAAAATAGTACAACAGTGCCGACGTCAAAGTCAGAGTAAAATTGTCTCCTAGGAAACGTCCTTCTAAGTTGAGATTCCACCCGAAAAATTAAAAAATATCGAATTTTGTTTTTTTTAAATCTTAAAATATTCTCTAGACTTTTTTGAACATTTTTATATATTTTTCATTGAAAATTTGATGTTTTTATTATTATTTTATTACGTATTGAATGTGCACCGGCTCAGATAGTCTGACGTTTCAGAAGATCCATGGTTTCCCATAGACATATTCTGAAACGATTGACTCTCGAAGGCTGTGGTTTTCACAATTTCATATTATCTATGTAATTTTGCGGGCATGTTGTTCTCTGTTTATAAAGTTAAGTGTTATGTTCTCTCTCTTGGGGTAAGTGGTGGGATAGCCTGTTGTTGAAAGAAATATCAACTAGTTCGACTGAAATGACAAAATCGACAGATGTTTTAAATAGCCCGTGAACAAAGAATATAAATGCAATCGTAAAGACTGTTGATGTTAACAATGTATGTAATGCAGAAAATACGTTCAGTAATGAAAATTTTAATTCCAGAATTAATCCAGTCCCCACCCCGCCCTTCGCAGAGATCTCAGCCGAGAAAATGACTAAAAAGGCCAGAAAAAGAAGAGAAAATAGCTTCTAGATATAAGAGTATCGAGCATAATTCACAATAGGGATCAGCTTTTACATAACATAATGCAACAAATCTGCTGGGTAATCCTTGTAAAAACTTAAAGAGGCGTTTTTCTTTAAAAACAGTTTTTCTTTACAAATGCCAAATGCCCCGTTTTCTCATAAACTAAAACATAAACAAATATTATTCTATATCTGTAACTATTATCATTAACTCTAATAATGTAACCATTCTCATAAACAAATTGATTATTTTATAGATTACTCAAATAGACAGCGTAAAGCTGTGGATATACATATGTGAAGTTAGCATTATTTGTTCCAATTTTATAAATGGATTTGTCATTACATTTTCGAAAAAATGGAAGTTCGATAAAAACATTATATTCCAGTTTCCTTCCAAGCAAATCTTTTCCGTGTAGATCAGTTCAACAACAATAGTACAAATAATGTACAGGAAAAATTTCAAATCAGAAACCTGGTACTTTCACAAAAATTCCTGGTACTAATGTCAATTGATTTAAACTCTGAAATTGTTCATATTAGAACAATTACTTTTTAACGCGCCCGGGAAGTTTGTTAAACTTAACTCAATTTCGATTTATGTTATGTCGATACACTAAATGGAAGATTAAGACGTTCTATCCTTTTCTACGGTAGCTTGTGATAAAAAAAGACCATCTCTTGACACCCTTAATGCTTTTACGACTGTTTTCACTAATATTATAGTTATTTGTGATGTTGGTGGTAGATTTAAATTATCTAAAAAATATTAAACATACACCGTCAATTACACAACCGTTTTTTGATCAAATGAACACAAATTTCCGCATTGTCAGGAACGCTTAAGCGCCATTTTCTCAAAATTGACTCCAAACTTTTTCTTCAAATCTTTCCAATGGATAGTGCTAATTGCACTGTTTAATATGACATGCAGTTCCTTGAGGCGTATTTTGTTTTTTCAAAAATTACACAAATGTAATTTTAAATACCTCTCACGCCTTTAATACAGACATTAACATCGATTTGTATGCATTATTACATTTGTGAGTGGAAGTGCTTCAACTGACTTCAAATGAACTTTCTCGAAAACTCAATAGATTTCTGAGAAAATGAGCTTCAAATTTCGCATTTACAGTAATGCTTAATCGCCATTTTCTTAAAAACGGCTACGAAATTTTCAAATAAAATTGTCTATTTAGGACGAGTTTTTACTCTTCTTTAATATTCTTGAAGAAATAATTCGGTTGTACTACTACTACTACTACTACTAAAGCAAAAAGTTGAGAAATTGTCAAAAAAATTAACTTTGGGCGACGTTAGAAAGCAGCTGGCCAGACAAGCAGGCCTTAATGCCAGACCACACCAAGGAAATTAGAAAAATTTGGTACGAGAAAGTCTGTGTCATTCTGTAGCACCTCTAGTTTAAATTTACATGGAATGTCCTCCTTTTTGTTCAGTTGAATTAAAAATAATAATGGCATAATTTTAAAATGGCTTAATTAATTAAAGGGATTTCATGTCTTGAATATCTACATTTTTACTCCAATAAATGGCCTCCATAATAGATCATTAGGCTTATTGTGATATAAAACTTATTTATGTTTAGTGTTTGGTGGGTAACAATGGTGAGTGCGGGAGTGAAGTTATCCTGTCGGAGACTTTCATTTTTAATGAGGCAAAGTCTAATGTGATATTCAAAGACTATTATGGTTTAGAATTGTTGAGTAATTGTTAATACATCGTGGAAAAAATTAAATACAAAGTCATCACTTCATTCGAATATCCCGTTTACGCCCAACGAATTCACATCTTTCTTCACACAATTCTTTCACACCAAATACGTAATTCAGACTCTGGAGTTTATGAAAAAAATAATCCATATATCTAATTCAAACCAGTAACTGACATCTCATATTCGCTGCTGGGCGGGCGGGCGCGCGGCCGGCAACTTCACTGTCCCCTTCCCTCCAATACACAGAGCGCGTTTCGTATAGAGCGATTTTTCTAAGGATGAGCCAAAGTGACAGCTACTGCTGGCAACATAACTGAAGGTTCTGTGGTCGTTGTGCCCTTGAGCCCAATATACTCCCTTTCTCGCATTCGTTCGCTTGCAGTTGGCTAACTTGTAAATAGCTTCCACACTTCCTTTTGTGGTGTCCTTTTCCGACAAAAATATAGTGCGCTGCGGGAAATAATAGATATTAGGAAGTGCCGTGTAATGTGCTCTTCTATAAAAATTCTTTTTTTCTTTATATATTACATTGACTTTACTTTTTGTGTGATAAATATTATGTTTATTTTAAAACCGAGACTTGAATGCGAGATGCGTACCGATGCACGTGGTTTCGGCCTTTGTGCTGTTGTGTGGCGAGCTGTGATCAAGAGCTTTCTATTTACATTCGTGGCAGTTTTCTTTGATTGTGAGAGCATGTTAAGTGATTTTCCACGTACGAAATTAAATTTAAATATTTTCCGGACTCGCATACGTGCATATACCTTAGCGAAACTGTTAAGACTTCTACATAGGGATGTTTTCATAGGAGCCATTAGCACTTTACGAAGGGGCGTGGCTGAACAGCTGTCGCGGCGGAGGGATACTTCTCTGAAATACATGTGATGTTCACTTGTTTTCGCGAACTGTCACTTTGGCTCATCCTTAGGAAAATCGTTCTATACTTCAGACGCCATTAGCTCGTATTGTTACAAACCAACGGTCGAATCAGCTATGTAGCGGGTCGGATCGTTCGTGAAGGCGGGAAACGTTTCGTATGCACCGACGCTGTTACGTGTTTTTTACCGAAGCTCCTTGGCGTGGCGAAGTAAATGTTGGCTCCGTGATCACATCCGCACCCGCGCGAAGACGGCGGCTCTTTCACACGTGGCATTTTCTTGAAATACTTAAAAGCTGCAAATCGGATTCCAAGACCGACGTGTGCTTCGTCTTTTGTCGTTTCAGAATTGCCTGTCGCAAGGACGAGGAAGGCGTGATAGAGAAAGTAGCTTGAAATGAAAAGCTTTGAGCTCTCCCACCCGACGAAACATGAAACAAAACAAAGCATTTCGACGCCTTAAAACTATGATAAAAAACAAAAAATTCGAAAACATTTTCTCTTTCTTTCACGACGCCCTGGGACGTCGGGCCAGCGCTGCTTGTGCGCATGTGCAGTGTGGGGATGACGCACCCAGGCGGAGGGGCCACACTCATTGCAAACCACGTGAGCTTCACGACAGCCCAGCGAAGCGAAGCGGCGCGCGAGCCCCGCTGCCTTGTGGGTAGGGATGGGCAGAGAATGCTCCCAAAGGCGTCAAGCAGAAATCCCAGATGCCCACAGCCTAAAAAGAACCCTGTTCACAAACTTGACAATGGACCCGGTCAGTTAATAGGAAGCGGAACACCATTTATATTTTGCTACATGGAATGTTTTGTCCCTAAACCGAATTGGTGGCTTAACTATTCCACTGGAAGCACCGGAGAAATGCAGAATGGATACGTTGGCAATGCAAGAAGTGAGATGGTGAGAAGAAGAGAGAAACGACAGGGAGGATATGTAATATGCAATAGTAGTGCCACAAAAAGAATTAGCGATGTGGGTTTTGCAATCAAGAAAAAAACACAGAGAGCTATTAAGGCATATAGCCCGAGAATATGCATCTTAAGAATTAAGAGGGAGATTTTATAATACCACCTTTATCAACGCGTCCACAGAAGATAAAGAGGATAATAAAAGGGACGTATTTTGCAATAACCTGGAACAAATATATAATACAACGCCATAATATGATACGAAGATATTGTCAGGGGATTTTAACGAGCGAATGGGAAAGGATAGATCACATGCCCCTAATCTAGGTCAATATAGCTTTAGCTTACATGAGGAAAATAATGACAATGGAGACAGCAGTTGGTTTCGCAAAACTATCAGTGGTATGTGGTACCCACATTAGGAAATACATAAGAGTACATAGACTACACCCAATAAAGCAACATGTGCACAAATTGATCCTGCAATGATAGATTCTCGATATAAAATCAATACATTGGATGGTAGGACACAGAGGAAAAAAGACTGCAACTCTGACCATTTCCTGATAGAGCCAAATTTAGACACAAAATACCAATTAATAGAGAGAAGAGATGTGATAAGTTAGTGAGATATGATACAGGAAAATTAAAGACAATAAGCATCGCAAGAGAAAGAATATATCCAGGGAAAGTAACTACCAATACAAGGGGAGGAAAAAGGGGAAATGGCAAAAAAAAACACTAGTATGATAACAACAGCACGTAAAGTGTTACGGAAGATGAAAAAAGAAAGAAGGGAACTATGGTATGATGAATACAGGATGGTGACACAAGAGAGGGAAGAACACGGGGAAAAATGTTGGAAAGAAGAACGAGGGAATGTAAAGGATTCTGAGGATGTAAGACAAAGCAAAGAGGATAATGCAGGGGAAGTAAAAGCATTACGAAGAGGAATGCTAAGATGATATACAAAGATTAAAGAGAGTGAGCAGAGTGAAAATATTAACTTTTATGAATCTGACTTGAAATTAAATGAACCAACAAGGAATGAAACATGTGCAGCAATAACGAAATTGAAGAATAACAAAGCCCCGGAGTTGGATGGTATAGCAACAGAATTTATAAAGTTGGAACCTAAAACTTTATGGAAGGAAATACATGAAATAGTATGTAAAGAATGGATGGAAGAGAAGATGCCAAGAGATCAGCAAATGGCGGTTCTACATCCAATACATAAGAAAGCAAGTAAACTGGAATGTAAGAACTATAAAGGTAGAGCGTTAATGAGTACGGTTTATAAAATATTCTCAGCAATTTTAGCAACAAAAATAAAAATATACTATGATCAAATTATAGGCGATTATCAAAGTGGTTTTAGGAAAAGGAGAAGTACTATGGAACAAATTTTCAGCCTTTGGCAAATATAGGAGAAAGCACATTGGCAAAATGTAGAGATTCACCAATATATACTTTGATAATTATTTTTCTACCATACATCTGGTGCAATGCTTGCCAGAGGAGGGGGTTCTGAGCCACACGAACCGTAAAAGAAAATAGAGTAAAAACCTGCCCCATGAAGGAAGCTAAAACAACGGCCAATAAAGAGATTATTATTTCGAGGAGACAAATGAATTGCTTTCAGTGCAATGGGTGGATAGCAATGTGGACACGATCACAAAAATCAAAAAGATGGTCTAAAGCAAAAAAAAGAAGTTGCAGAAGTTCCTCAACCTTCCTTTATAAACAACTTTCTTTATAACAGAAGGGGAGGAACGAATCTGAGTGATCAGGCTGTCAACACACACACAATTGCAATTTGAGGCAAGAAATGGTGATAGGTACTGTTCATCCTCATGCTAGACAAACCTCTTACTATGACAAATTCTTGCAAATTATCTAGACTCACATTCGACATGAAGATGAAACAAATTCAATTCACACGTTATATTGCTAGATGTCATTTGCGAAGCACAAGCGCACCCACTCGTCCACGACCATCTTGCGTTCCAGAGGCACAATCCACGATAATAGAGGGCATTTCCCACAAACTCCGTAAGCAACTGCCATGTGTAGTACGAAGCTGTTGCAAAAGTAGTAAATTAACCCTCTGCGTTGAAAGAAGTTGTTTTGAAACCTATCATACGAAATAGAATATTGTACTATGTTCAAATGTTTTGGTTCAATGCAGTATTGATTTACATCTTTTGCAACACCAGAAGTGTCTTTTGTACTCATGCGAGTACATAACTTTTATGAACAAATAAAATTGTTTATAAATAAATTGAATGTTTTTTCTATTTATCTACATCCAACACACTAGTTATTAACTGAATTTGATATTGCAAAATTCAGATTTGAAATAGACGTTAATGGATTAATAAGAACATACCCATGTGTGTGCTAGAAAAACACACCAAAGATACCATATATCAATGCAATTTACACACTACAATTTTGGAAACGAAAATAAATTCAAACAAAAAGGTTAACAAAAGAAATGATATACATTAAAAATAAAACATGCAACAAAGAACTGATATATACAATGAGTAGATTTGATGTCCACATTTGCCATAATAAACAGTCTCCCGTATGGTTCAAATTAAAATATCTAGTACTATAAATAAGTGTACAGTATTACATTTCATTATGTAATCTGAATTTGTAAATTTGAGTATGCATTTTTGATTTTGTAATTGTAGAATGTGAAGTAATATTGAATATGAATACATCGCTTTGTTCTGACAACTTTTTGAAAATTGCTTTTTGTTATAAACAAGATAAAGTGCAAGGAATTCATTGGAATAATGCGCAGGTCATACTACATTACTTTGCTTCTTCAGATTAGTTGTTTCAAATTATTTGTTCAGTGACAATTTAATTATTGTTTCAGTCTGCTTGTTCCACGACATAGTTTGTGTGCATCTTTTCCAGAGAGACCTGATTAACATTTTGAAACAAAGAATTGGAACTAAATTTTTTTTCGTCAATTTTAAAAACATGTATTTTTTATAAATACAATTTGAAGTATGTATCGGTTAATTTTGAAACCCACTTAAAATATATATTTTGATTCTTCGAAATGTGTTTAAATTACTTATTCAGAAGCTTCAAAATGATACATACACTTCTTTTTGAAAATGACTGAGAAAATTACGATTTTGTTTAGTAATGGAAGCAGCTATTTTGGGATTCTTCCGAACTTCAATTCATTATAAATGGGGAACTATATTTGCGACAGCCTTCATAAGCGGTCATTTTGTATTTTTTACAAAGAACTTCAGTAACACAAAATTTGAAAAAAATCTTAAATAGGTTTAAGCAAAATAAGAGTCGTATCATTATATTATTGTATTTTTTTGACTCTGGGTAGAACTAGTAAAGAAAATGGATGCAACCATTTTTCGGTTAGAACTTAAATATTTACCGAAAGGTTTATTTTTCGAAATTAGTGACGTACACTTAATAATTAGTGAAATATATAAGAAATCCTCCTTCGTGGCTACTTCACAGCATACATATGATGTTTTTTGCCTACAAGGTACGAGTGTTAAAAATGCTACTCTAAATAACTAGAAAATTGTAATACTTTTAATACGCTTTGCAGATTTACTCCAGAGATTGAGACGTTAGGACAAGAAAAAATCTTAGCTGAACCTCATCTAACATTATTGAGTATAAATCCAAAACAACGCGTATGTGGTCCGTATCTACAAACGAAAAAATTTGACTAAAAAAGAAACATGGAAAACATATTGTTGTGGTTTAAATACTAGGGACTATTGGAGGACAAAACTTCTTAGCCAGCTCGCTAGACCCACTAACAGATGTATTTTAAAAAATACAATGAATAAAAACCAAATTAATGTGTTAATTGTGTTTTGTACTCAATATAGGTCATCACTTCATTACACTCTCCGCACTCGTCAATCTTTCTCATTATAAAGAACTCATAGAAATTAGGCAAAAAGAATAAAATAAAATTAAATATATATTTCGTCGAAAAAAAATATTTCTAAAAAATCATCATCACACCTTCTCATTAGGATTAAATTATTTGTTTCAATTACAGTTATCAGGAATTACAGAGGAGAGTATAAATAATGCGTAAATAGTAATTTTTAAAAATTAAATATTTATTTTTCAGTCTTTTTTCACTCCACAAGACATTCTTACAAAATTCTTCCGTGTCAACAAAAGAATACAAAAAAATATTTAACATGGGATGTCAAAGTATCCGTTGACATTTGCATTAACAAAAAATAAAGTAAGTTAAGAGCCACTGTCTTTCGTGAACTTGCTGCAGGGGGCGTTGCAGGCTGTACGGGCTGAGGAAGTGCCCCCAAAGCAGAAGCAAGTCGCCACCGCAAGCCATGCCGGTCGGCGGACGCTTTTGGGAATTTGTAACATGTAAAGGGTCGCCGCATTGGACCATTATTTATTGCTGAAGGAAATGAGTACGCCCAAGCGGTTAGTGGACGGTGCGCGCAAAGCCATCTTGGTGAGCTAGCTAACAGCTCCGGGCGTAAATCCAGCTCCGCAGTGAACGGTCAATATTACCGTTTACAATGCACAGCACACGTCAAAGAACGACAGAACGCGACCGTTCTCCAGTGTGCGCGCTCATATGACAAGCGAGGCTTGATTTCTTGCTGAATCCCTTCCCGCACACGCTGCAGCTGTACGGGCGTTCTCCCGTGTGCGTGCGCGTATGAGTGGCGATCTTTGATTTATCGCTGAATCCCTTCCCGCACACGCTGCAGCTGTGCTGGTGTTCTCCCGTGTGCGTGCGCATATGAGTGGTGAGGTGTGATTTGTTTCTGAATGCCTTCCCGCACACGTTGCATCTGTGCGGGCGTTCTCCCGTGTGCGTGCGCATATGAGAGGCGAGAGTTGATATATGGTTGAATGCCCTCCCGCACACGCTGCAGTTGTACGGGCATTCTCCCGTGTGCTTGCGCATATGAATGTTGAGATTTTTTTCGCGTTGAATTCCTTCCCACACACGCTGCAGCTGTGTGGGCGTTCTCCCGTGTGTGTGCGCATATGAGAGGCAAGGATTGATTTCGTCCTGAATGCCTTCCCGCACACACTGCAGCTGTGCGGGCGTTCTCCCGTATGCGTCCGCATATGCGAGGCGAGGGTTGAATTATCCCTGAAAACATCACCACACACGCTGCAGCTGTGCGGGCGTTCTTCAGTATGTGTGCTCAAATGAGTGGTGAGGTCTGATATCCGGTTGAATGCCTTCCCGCACACGCTGCAGCTGCACGGGCGTTCTCCCGTGTGTATGCGCATATGAATTTTAACCCCTGATTTCTCGCTGAATGCCTTCCCGCACACGCTGCAGCTGTACGGGCGTTCTCCCGTGTGCGTTCGCATATGAGTGGCGATCTTTGATTTATCGCTGAATCCCTTCCCGCACACGCTGCAGCTGTGCTGGTGTTCTCCCGTGTGCGTGCGCATATGAGTGGTGAGGTGTGATTTGTTTCTGAATGCCTTCCCGCACACGTTGCATCTGTGCGGGCGTTCTCCCGTGTGCGTGCGCATATGAGAGGCGAGAGTTGATATATGGTTGAATGCCCTCCCGCACACGCTGCAGTTGTACGGGCATTCTCCCGTGTGCTTGCGCATATGAATGTTGAGATTTTTTTCGCGTTGAATTCCTTCCCACACACGCTGCAGCTGTGTGGGCGTTCTCCCGTGTGTGTGCGCATATGAGAGGCAAGGATTGATTTCGTCCTGAATGCCTTCCCGCACACACTGCAGCTGTGCGGGCGTTCTCCCGTATGCGTCCGCATATGCGAGGCGAGGGTTGAATTATCCCTGAAAACATCACCACACACGCTGCAGCTGTGCGGGCGTTCTTCAGTATGTGTGCTCAAATGAGTGGTGAGGTCTGATATCCGGTTGAATGCCTTCCCGCACACGCTGCAGCTGTGCGGGCGTTCTCCCGTGTGTATGCGCATATGCATTTTTACCCCTGATTTCTCGCTGAATGCCTTCCCACACACGCTGCAGCTGTATGGGCGTTCTCCCGAGTGCGTGCGCATATGAATGGCGATCTTTGATTTATCGCTGAATCCCTTCCCGCACACGCTGCAGCTGTATGGGCGTTCTCCCGTGTGCGTGCGCATATGAATGGCGATCTTTGATTTATCACTGAATCCCTTCCCGCACACGCTGCAGCTGTGCGGGTGTTCCCCCGTGTGGCTGTGCATATGAGTGTTGAGGTTTGATTTCTGGCTGAATGCCTTCCCACACACACTGCAGCTGTACGGGCGATCTCCCGTGTGTATGCGCATATGAACGGTGACCCCTGATTTCTGGCTGAATGCCTTCCCGCACACGCTGCAGCTGTATGGGCGTTCTCCCGTGTGCGTGCGCATATGAGAGGCGAGAGTTGATATATGGTTGAATGCCCTCCCGCACACGCTGCAGGTGTACGGGCATTCTCCCGTGTGCGTGCGCGTATGAATGATGAGCTTTGATTTATCACTGAATGCCTTCCCGCACACGCTGCAACTGTGCGGGCGTTCTCCTGTGTGCGTGCGTAAATGAATGATGAGCTTTGATTTCTCGTAGAATGTCTTACCGCACACACTGCAGTTGTACGGGCATTCTCCCGTGTGCTTGCGCATATGAATGTTGAGATTTTTTTCGCGTTGAATTCCTTCCCACACACGCTGCAGCTGTGCGGGCGTTCTCCCATGTGTGTGCGCATATGAGAGGCGAGGATTGATTTCTTCCTGAATGCCTTGCCGCACACGCTGCAGCTGTGCGGACGTTCTCCCGTGTGCGTTCCCATATGCGAGGCGAGGGTTGAATTATCACTGAAAGCATCACCGCACACGCTGCAGCTGAGCGGGCGTTCTTCAGTGTGTGTGCGCATATGAGGGGCGAGGTATGATTTATCTCTGAATGCCTTCCCGCACACGCTGCAGCTGACCGCGCGTTCTCTCGTGTGCGTGAGCATATGATAGGAAAGGGTAGATTTAACGCTGAAAGCCTTCCCGCACACGCTGCAGCTGTGCGGGCGTTCTCCCGTGTGTTTGCGCATATGAATGGTGACCTTTGATTTCTGGATGTATGACTTCCCACACACACTGCAGCTGTGCGGGCGCTCTCCCGTGTGTGTGCGCATATGAGAGGCGAGGATTGATTTCGTCCTGAATGCCTTCCCGCACACACTGCAGCTGTGCGGGCGTTCTCCCGTATGCGTCCGCATATGCGAGGCGAGGGTTGAATTATCCCTGAAAACATCACCACACACGCTGCAGCTGATCTGGCGTTCTTCAGTATGTGTGCTCAAATGAGTGGTGAGGTCTGATATCCGGTTGAATGCCTTCCCGCACACGCTGCAGCTGTGCGGGCGTTCTCCCGTGTGTATGCTCATATGAATTTTTACCCCTGATTTCTCGCTGAATGCCTTCCCACACACGCTGCAGCTGTATGGGCGTTCTCCCGTGTGCGTGCGCATATGAATGGCGATCTTTGATTTATCGCTGAATCCCTTCCCGCACACGCTGCAGCTGTATGGGCGTTCTCCCGTGTGTGTGCGCATATGAATGGCGATCTTTGATTTATCACTGAATCCCTTCCCGCACACGCTGCAGCTGTGCGGGTGTTCCCCCGTGTGGCTGTGCATTTGAGTGTTGAGGTTTGATTTCTGGCTGAATGCCTTCCCACACACACTGCAGCTGTACGGGCGATCTCCCGTGTGTATGCGCATATGAACGGTGACCCCTGATTTATCGCTGAATGCCTTCCCGCACACGCTGCAGCTGTATGGGCGTTCGCCTGTGTGTGTACGCATATGACGCGATAAATATGATTTATCTCTGAATGCCTTACTGCACACTGTGCAGCTGTACTGCCATTCTCCTGTGTGCGTGCGTTTGTGAATGAAGAGTTCTGACTTTGGTCCGTCTCCTGTGGGAAGTTGGAGGCCTTGGGAAGAAGTGAGGGCAGCAGGGCGCTCCTTGGGGGCCTGACGGCCCACGTGCACCTGCAGCCCCAAGGGCGAAGTCTTCTCCTGCGGTCTCCTCCGCCGCTGCCCGCCAGTATTCCGCTTCCCCTCGTCCTCCGCGCCTGCACAAACACAAAATTATTTCCCATTGGCCACCTGACCCTCAACAGCTACATCAATTTCTGCATTAATGGCAAGAAACCGTCTCTCCGGAAATAGAAAATTATTGCATCCCTTTTTTATTCTAAAACACTTTTCACTCTACTCTATTCTAAAACACTAGTATTTCACTGTACGTAAAAAAAATAATGCAAGCCAGAAACTAATTTGACAGCTGTCATTTCGAAGTAAAAAAGTTCAAATTCGTAATTCGGATGCGCAGTCTCTTAGGATCGTTCAGAACTAATTTCAAACATTTTGTCTGAAAATTGGATTAAAGGGCCGAGAAATGAAATTGCCTGCTCTTGTTTTACGAAACCCTCGCAAATATCCTCTGGCATTGCAAACTAAATAAAAAACTTACCCACTCACCTGAAGAACATGAAGCATCCTCCTCTTTAATGAAACCATCTTCATTGCAGATTCCAAGAGGATCCTGCAGCAAAGGACGAGTCATTCGTTATCACTTCAGAGCACTTAAGGCTAAATGTACCGAAAAATACTTATAGGAAAAATCAATAGATCGCAGCACTACCACAGGGAATTTACTAGACCGTTAACGTCTGAAGAAATGTTCCGATTTTCGATCTGTAAACGGCATTGGACGCCTTTTTAAAATAGAATTTACGATACGAGGCAGTTTTTTCAAAAAAGATTTCCAAACAATGTTTTTCAAAAATTTCTCATATTTTCGGGAAGAAATTAAAAAATGTGGGCTTCTAGCGCGATGACGACGTGCTTCCTGAATCCAACGTTGTGTCAATCATGCAAATCGGATCAATAGGAGCGGCATAAAGTGAAATTTGGAAAACACCCCCCCTTCACCGCTCCACATCGTTGCGTCACCCGACCGTAGGCAGACAAGCCAGGCAGTCTGTTTATGCTTTCGTCCCTTTCAATCTCAACATATTTTTCTCCACATATCAAACTAGTGACACTGTAACACAACCAAACGGTCTCGTATCATCTGTAATGGTCGTATTTTGTATGTATATATCTTGTTCACATATTTCCGTCTTCCTTCGAATATCAAAACATTATTTGAGGCATTACTCAAAATATCGATTCCGATTTGGAAACTGATTTCAAAAAGAAAATTGAACTAATTGTGTAGATATCACCAATATTCCATGTCCTAACATTATTTTACATACATTTTACTTCTAAGATCTTCCGGTATCATTCCACTACCAGAAAGAATAAGCCGAGATTACGCACGAGTTCATCTATCCTGCGACTCGCTTTTTGATCTCAAAACGGCGTTTGTCCCGTTGATAGATTTCACCTGATGAATTTGTTTTCCCAATTAAAATCGCCGAAGCTAATTTTAAAATTGTTTTCGTACTTTCGGGCAAATTTGAAAAAGTGGTAAAAAACCAGAAGATTGTGATATAAGGGCATGTAGGATTGGTGGTAAACTGGTAATGGGGTATGACGTAGAAGGAAACTCGAGATTGTTTTGTAAAACAAGGGACAAGAATGTATGAAAGCTGTAGACTGTGTACCGTGCACATCGTACTGCAGATGTTATTGTAAATGATAGACGCGGGACTTGGTGGAATGTTGCGGGAAATAATTGTGCAGTGAGGACTTATAAATATTTTGTGGGCGTAATTCTATTTGGGAAGTTTGAATAATTCAGGCACCGGGAGTGCGCAAATCGGACTTGAACAAAATACACACGTGAGAGCTGGGAAGAGAGGCTCGAGACATATCTTGTAGTTTAGGGGATGAACTTTATATTTTATCGCGTTAAAAGTTGGAGGAATTAATTAGAAGAAGTAGACTTTCATGTATCGTGGATTTAGTAAAACATGACAGTCTTCGAGTTAGTGCCCATCCGTGGCAAAGAATAGGGAAGTAAGCGAAACAATAAGATAAGGACGACATCGACCCGGCAGCGGAGAGTTGAGGAGAACAAGAGAGAAGATTGGTCGGAGCGGAGGATTCTTCCTGGCCTCATCGTCCAAGAGCGCATGGATATCTAAAATAGTAAGAATAGTAACACTATCGACAATTTTTACGATCGGTCATGACCAAGGTGACATTTAATGTTTAAAAAAATTAATCAATAAATAAACTTATAAAGTTCTCATTCTGCAATAGAAAAGCTGGTTATCATTTCTTTAGCATCTTGTGCAATCCACAGTTTAATAATTTCTTTCCAGAAACATATTTCAGATTCCTCAATTCTTCCGTATGGAGAGCGTATCGAATCATCGTTTGCTAGGAAGAAAGTAAGTACTGGCGACGATCATTTTCGTAAGAACCCAACCGGCAGAGCTAGTAGGATAATTATTTCCCTTTAGATGTGTTTGCGGAAATTTAAAATCGCAACCCTTTCCTGGCGCCCCCAAAAAATGATATAAATTCAGAAACCGGTTGCAGAAATAATTTGACAGAAACGGAGAGCGTTTCAATAACGAAGCCTACAAGTGCGTTCCGCGATAAAGAGGAGTCAAGGACAAATCCACTGCCACTTGTTCCAATAATGGAACACCGGGCAAAAATGGGTTAATGGTATAAATAGTTGGTACATGTATCTGATATTGGCCACAGATAAAAATAATACTTTTAGATGCCACAAAGATGCATGTTTTCGTGTTTTTTGGTTTGGTTTTATGGTTTTGGCAGTGAGTATGATATTAATTTGACTAGCAGATTGCCATGTGTTCTGATCCACCTGTGGGGCCAATAACATAATAAATAGAGATTGCTGGATTTGAAATTAGCATTCTCGTGAGAAAATGTAATTACATCGTTTGAACACCAATATTTTAATGTATTTAATTAAACTTTATGATTTTAAAACTTGAATTACAGTGTGGAATTAACGTAAAAAATGTTAGGACTTAAAAGATCTATTTTCTTTTGTAATTAATATTTCTTCTTTAAAAATGCTTACAAATTTTCCTACCTCACTTTTGCACCACAAAACTTGTTGATTGATCTATTTTGAATTTAAGCACTGAGAGACCTGCAAGTAATAATTGCAAGAAAATTACTTCTTTCTGTTCATCCTTGCCGTTTCCTACTTACAAGTGTTCAGCGCTAATGGGGGGGGGGCAGGCTCATTTTTATTGACTATTCTGTGATCTCCTTCCTAATGCCAAACGTAGGGGCAATTAATACAATGAATTTTAATTTGATTTCTTATCATATTTCATGTTCTAAAGGAATAAGCAATGCTTGTAATATTTTTATTACAGGAGAAGAACTCCTTAAAAAATGTTCATGTGCACACATCTATGTTTTTCATGTTCACACATATGTTTGACTCCGAGTAGAACTAGTAAAGAAAATAAATGCAACCATTTTTCGGTTAGAACTTAAACATTTACCGAAAGGTTTATTTTTCGAAATTAGTGACGTACACTTAATAGTTAGTGAAATATATAAGAACTCCCCCTTCGTGGCTACTTCACAGCATACATATGATGTTTTTTGCCTACAAGGTAGGAGTGTTAAAAATGCTACTCTAAATAACTAGAAAGTTGTAATACTTTTAATACGCTTTGCAGATTTACTCCAGAGATTGAGACGTTAGGAAAAGAAAAAATCTTAGCTGAACAACCTCATCTAACATTATTGAGTATAAATCCAAAACAACGCGTATGTGGTCCGTATCTACAAACGAAAAAATTTGACTAAAAAAGAAACATGGAAAACATATTGTTGTGGTTTAAATACTAGGGACTATTGGAGGACAAAACTTCTTAGCCAGCTCGCTAGACCCACTAACAGATGTATTTTAAAAAATACAATGAATAAAAACCAAATTAATGTGTTAATTGTGTTTTGTACTCAATATAGGTCATCACTTCATTACACTCTCCGCACTCGTCAATCTTTCTCATTATAAAGAACTCATAGAAATTAGGCAAAAAGAATAAAATAAAATTAAATATGGAGTCACGATCGAGCTTGGCAACCGGACGGTCATCTCGCGGTCTCCGTCCCTGTGCTGTCTGTTTGTGAAAAGTTTATTTATCCTGTGCCGCGAGTTGAAATCTGTCAGTGATTAGAACTATTTTAAGACAACTCCGTGCATTAACCCAGCTGCTCCCGCAGCTGTTAAGGTGGCGTTATGAGTTCTTCTGAGTACAGGGGAAACATAACCCCAGTTTCTTCGAATGTTCAACCTGAATCTGATGGAAAGATGTCTTACGCCAACGTTACATCTACCGATGTCTTCCCCAGCAAAGAACAAGCTGTTGTGTTGGAGTCCCAAGATGGATTAACTCTCAAAGACTACATCACTAAACTTGCAACTATTATAAACGCCAGTGACATAAGGTTTGTTTCACGAATATCTAACAGTAGAATATGTGTGTTTTTAAGTAGTACACAAGTGGCAGAAAACCTAACAGCAAATCACAGTACGGTAAACATTAAAGATCACATAGTAAGCATAAGACCCCTTATTAATAAACTCAAAAGGGTTATCATCTCAAATGTCTGCCCCATAATACCACATGATGTAATTGCAAAGGAACTCTCCAAAAGAAACATAGAAATTCAATCAAAAATCTCGTTCCTTAAAGCTGGAATACCAGACCCTGGCTTTTCCCATATCATGAGCTTTAGGAGACAAGTATTTATAGCCCCTGAAGATGTAAACAAACTCCCTGAAACAACAACAGTATTCCATGAAGGTACTAATTATAGAATCTTTCTCTCAACTGATGATATGACTTGCTTCCTGTGCAAATCAACCGGGCATCTTGCCAGACAGTGCCCTACTTCACCTCAGTTAACTGAAGAACATGCTCCTAATGAAGTAAACAAATGTCCTATAACCCAATCACCACATCACCCATCTGAATCTGTCGAGATGCCTAACATATCCGAAGAACCTATTAACAGAAACAATTTCCCAACTTTACAAAAAAGACCATTACCTTCAGATTCTTCATCACAATTAGAAACAGAAAATGACAAAAATCAAACTTGTAAAAATGAATCCACAAAATCTAAATCAAAGAAGAAAAAGAAACAAGACAAAAGTGATGACAACTCCATGCATGAAAATGCTCATATCAAGAAAGTAGAAGAGCTTATTGCACCCATTAAAAATACTATCTCTAATAATCCTCAAAAGTTCCCTCTTACCTATGAACAGCTGGAAAACTTTCTTGAAAATTCTTTTGGTTCTAACAACCCCATCGTTATAGCTAAAGATTATACTGATGATATTCAATCTATCATTGAAATGCTAAATGAAATTTACCCCCTACTAAATGAAAGATCAATCAAAAACAGAATCACAAGAATAATTAATAAGTTGAAGAAACATAACCAATTACCAGAAGAGTCAGGATCTGATATGTCTGAATAAAATGATACATTTTCTATAAATTTTATGAATATTCTACAATGGAATGTCAATGGATTCTATTGCAGATTAGAAAGACTACAATTATTATGCATAAACCATAAACCTGAAATCATTTGCATTCAAGAAACCAACTTTAAAGCCAACCATGTAGGTATTATAAAAGGATATAAACCTTTTCATAAAAATCGATCCACATCCAGCATAGCAAGTGGAGGTGTCGCTACTTATGTTAAAGAGTTCATAACAGTTAAACAACTTGACATCCAATCTAACATCGAGGTTGTAGCTGTAATAATTCAAGATCATAACCCAGTGTGTTTCTGTAATATTTACCTACCTAACAGCCACAACTTTGAAATTAATGAAATCAAAGATATAATCAAACAACTCCCCAAACCTTTTGTCCTACTGGGAGATTTTAATTGCCATAACACCTTATGGGGTTCAAAAACAAATGATTCCAGGGGCAATGCCATTGAAGCACTCATTGAAGAGCTTGATCTAACACTATTAAATAATGGGCAACCAACTCACTTTAATGTGAGCAATGGTAGCCTCAGTGCTATTGATCTCACCTTATGCTCCACTACAATTGCACCAAGATGCAATTGGTACGCCATAGATGATCCGCACGACAGTGATCATTTTCCCATCTTTATTGACATCAGTAGCCCTCTTCACATACCAATTCTAACTATGAATCCCCATAAATTGAATTACAACAAAGCTAACTGGTTGAAATACCAAGATCTAATATCCAGGCGGTTGAATGATACTGACATCTTTGAAGGTAATGATGTAAATATTGACAGCATTATCCATAATTTCTCAGAAATAATTTTAAAATCTGCTAATGATTCAATAGAGTCTTGTAAATCTTCAAAAGGGACAAAATCGGTCCCATGGTGGAATGAAAAATGCAGAGAAGCAATAAAACGATCCAAGCATGCTTTTAATAGATACAAAAAACATGGTACTGTAGAAAATAAAATTGAATACAAAAAAATGAGAGCTGCTGCAAGAAGAACAGTCAAAGAAAGTAAAATTGCATCCTGGGTCAACTTTGTCTCCAAAATTACCAAAGATCATGATATCAAAAAATCATGGAAAAAAATTAATGCAATCAAAGGTATAAAAAGATCCAATCAAATTAATTTTCTTCAGTCTACAGATAACCTGTTTATCACTGATCCTGATGCTATCGTTAACGAGTTAGCTAACAACTTTGCCAATAATTCGAGCACTCTAAATTATTCTGAAGCCTTCCAAATTTTTAAGAATGAGAAAGAAAATGAACCTTTAACTGACTACGAAGATCTGTGCTCTCAATACCACATCAATGATCCCATTACATTAAATGAACTAAGGGTTACATTCAAAGTCCTCAAAGACTCTACACCTGGCCCTGATAACATCCCCTATATTCTTCTCAAGAAACTACCAATTAATGGTCTTGAAACTCTCCTCAAAATTTACAACTTTATTTGGGAAAATAATGTTTTCCCCAAAATATGGACCTCCGCAATTGTCATTCCAATTCAAAAGCCAGGGAAAGATCCATCAAGAAGTACTAACTATAGACCGATTGCCCTGACTTGCAACATGTGTAAAATCATGGAAAAAATTATAAACTATAGACTACAGTGGTATTTGGAGTTCAAGAAGATTATATCAGACAACCAATTTGGCTTCAGGCGTCATCACTCAACTTTATCACATCTAGTAAGCATTGATTCTTACATAAAAGAAGCTTTTTCCAATAAGCAACATGCATTAGTAGTCAACCTTGACATAGAAAAAGCATATGACATGGTATGAGTGCATCGCATCATACTTAAGTTGCAAGAAGTAGGTGTCGGCGGAAATTTGTTGCAACTCATCAAAAACTTTACCAAAAATCGTGTCATTCAAGTAAGGTCCAATGGCAAGCTCTCTGATAAGAAGAACATCGAAAATGGAGTGCCTCAAGGATCCATACTCAGCGTAACTCTTTTTCTATTGGCCATCAATGATGCTGACATGGAAATTACCCCCCCAGTCACCGTGAGAAAATATGCAGATGATATCACCATTTTGTGCAAAGGACGAAGCATAGATTCAAGTGAAAAATTAATGCAATCTGCCTTAAATAAAATATACGAATGGTCTCTTAAATCCGGCTTCAAATTCTCTGCTCAGAAAAGTGTCGGCACATTATTCTCAAAACAAAATGTAAGCAGAGTTCCTAGACTTAAGCTTAACAACTGCAGTATCAAATTTGATAATACCACCAAAATTTTAGGACTGATTTTCGATTCCAAACTGAACTGGAAGAAACATATACAACACATAGTTGATGATTGTAAAAAAAGAATAAACATCCTGAAATGCATTTCTTACAACAATTGGGGGGCTGATAAGAACCTTCTGATGTTAACATATAAAGCATTAATTCGATCGAAAATCGACTATGGATCTATTATATATGCTTCAGCAAGCAAAAAGGACAACTTGAAACTGGAAGTTATACATAACAAATGTCTTAGAATATGTACCGGATGTTACCATAGCAGTCCCATCGGAAGTGTACTCATTGAAGCCAGAGAACCTAACCTTTCACATCGCAGAGAATATTTAACATTAAAATATGCTCTCAAAGCTGCTTCGTCGACTAACCCTATTATCTACAAAGGCTACAACCCTAAATTTCCTCAATGTGATTACCATCCTCGCTACATACCTTTGCATGCGAAAGTAAGGAACATTTTTGAGGAGTTGCAAGTACACCAACCTCCCATTGAAAAGAAAAGGAACTACAACATCCCACCCTGGACGCTCTCGGGTATACAATTTGATATCAACAATTCCGATAATGAAAGTTACCACATATTCACCAGTGGTTTTAAAAACAGCACTGAAGTACATGCCTCCGTTGTTACCCAAGATACTACAATCAAACTACAGCTACTTCCCTACGCCAGCCTTACTAGTGCAGAAATCTGTTCTCTCATGACAGCCTTCAAATTGATCAAACAGTTGAACCATAAAAAATTTATCATTTTCTGTAGCTCTATTCCAGCCATCCAGAGCATCAACAATAATATTCATAACCTCGAAATGGTAATCATCATACATGAATTGCACCACCATATTGTCAAAGCAGGAAAGTCTGTTGTGATCAAATTCGTTCCTGAAGACAATGAAGTCCTAGGAAGTGAAACTGCAAATCTTGGGACTGAATCGGCGACCGAAGAAAACAGCAACGGAATTATTAAAACCTCCTGTACATTCAATGATATCTGGAAACATGTTGAAATCTTAATGAAAGACAGATGGAACAGCAAGTGGTCCATGCTCAAAGCCAGTGAACTCCATAAACAAATAGGAAATTTCTTCAATTTAAAAACAAGTGCTGAATTAAATAGAAAGGAACAAGTAGCAATATCTAGAATCCGAACTGGAAACTGCAAATTGAGTCATATCCACTTATTTAACAAAAGCCCTCCTCCCACCTGCAACCACTGTGACAACTCCACTCTTCTTAATTTAAACCATATAATTAACCACTGTCCTCATTACAACACTCTTAAACAACAAATTCTGCAGGATGACTCATTTGCCTTAATTTTGGAATCCCCTAAATACCAAGAAAAAATTCTTAATTTTTGCAAAAAAATTCAAATATTTTCAGATATATAATAGGTATTAACTATTGTCAATAATTTAGAAACCATGTCAATTTCTGTTAACATAGTTGTTATTATTGTAATTACAACCAAATGTATTATTTAATTGTCGCTAATGACCATCGCTGTTGATGCGACAATAAATAAACTAAAAAAAAAAAATTAAATATATATTTCGTCGAAAAAAAATATTTCTAAAATTTCATCATCACACCTTCTCATTAGGATTAAATTATTTGTTTCAATTACAGTTATCAGGAATTACAGAGGAGAGTATAAATAATGCGTAAATAGTAATTTTTAAAAGTTAAATATTTATTTTTCAGTCTTTTTTCACTCCACAAGACATTCTTACAAAATTCTTCCGTGTCAACAAAAGAATACAAAAAAATATTTAACATGGAATGTCAAAGTATCCGTTGACATTTGCATTAACAAAAAATAAAGTAAGTTAAGAGCCACTGTCTTTCGTGAACTTGCTGCAGGGGGCGTTGCAGGCTGTACGGGCTGAGGAAGTGCCCCCAAAGCAGAAGCAAGTCGCCACCGCAAGCCATGCCGGTCGGCGGACGCTTTTGGGAATTTGTAACATGTAAAGCGTCGCCGCATTGGACCATTATTTATTGCTGAAGGAAATGAGTACGCCCAAGCGGTTAGTGGACGGTGCGCGCAAAGCCATCTTGGTGAGCTAGCTAACAGCTCCGGGCGTAAATCCAGCTCCGCAGTGAACGGTCAATATTACCGTTTACAATGCACAGCACACGTCAAAGAACGACAGAACGCGACCGTTCTCCAGTGTGCGCGCTCATATGACAAGCGAGGCTTGATTTCTTGCTGAATGCCTTCCCGCACACGCTGCAGCTGTACGGGCGTTCTCCCGTGTGCGTGCGCGTATGAGTGGCGATCTTTGATTTATCGCTGAATCCCTTCCCGCACACGCTGCAGCTGTGCTGGTGTTCTCCCGTGTGCGTGCGCATATGAGTGGTGAGGTGTGATTTGTTTCTGAATGCCTTCCCGCACACGTTGCATCTGTGCGGGCGTTCTCCCGTGTGCGTGCGCATATGAGAGGCGAGAGTTGATATATGGTTGAATGCCCTCCCGCACACGCTGCAGGTGTACGGGCATTCTCCCGTGTGCGTGCGCGTATGAATGATGAGCTTTGATTTATCACTGAATGCCTTCCCGCACACGCTGCAACTGTGCGGGCGTTCTCCTGTGTGCGTGCGTAAATGAATGATGAGCTTTGATTTCTCGTAGAATGTCTTACCGCACACACTGCAGTTGTACGGGCATTCTCCCGTGTGCTTGCGCATATGAATGTTGAGATTTTTTTCGCGTTGAATTCCTTCCCACACACGCTGCAGCTGTGCGGGCGTTCTCCCATGTGTGTGCGCATATGAGAGGCGAGGATTGATTTCTTCCTGAATGCCTTGCCGCACACGCTGCAGCTGTGCGGACGTTCTCCCGTGTGCGTTCCCATATGCGAGGCGAGGGTTGAATTATCACTGAAAGCATCACCGCACACGCTGCAGCTGAGCGGGCGTTCTTCAGTGTGTGTGCGCATATGAGGGGCGAGGTATGATTTATCTCTGAATGCCTTCCCGCACACGCTGCAGCTGACCGGGCGTTCTCTCGTGTGCGTGAGTATATGATAGGAAAGGGTAGATTTAACGCTGAAAGCCTTCCCGCACACGCTGCAGCTGTGCGGGCGTTCTCCCGTGTGTTTGCGCATATGAATGGTGACCTTTGATTTCTGGATGTATGACTTCCCACACACACTGCAGCTGTGCGGGCGCTCTCCCGTGTGTGTGCGCATATGAGAGGCGAGGATTGATGTCGTCCTGAATGCCTTCCCGCACACACTGCAGCTGTGCGGGCGTTCTCCCGTATGCGTCCGCATATGCGAGGCGAGGGTTGAATTATCCCTGAAAACATCACCGCACACGCTGCAGCTGATCTGGCGTTCTTCAGTATGTGTGCTCATATGAGTGGTGAGGTCTGATATCCGGTTGAATGCCTTCCCGCACACGCTGCAGCTGCACGGACGTTCTCCCGTGTGTATGCGCATATGAATTTTAACCCCTGATTTCTCGCTGAATGCGTTCCCGCACACGCTGCAGCTGTATGGGCGTTCTCCCGTGTGCGTGCGCATATGAATGGCGATCTTTGATTTATCACTGAATCCCTTCCCGCACACGCTGCAGCTGTGCGGGTGTTCCCCCGTGTGGCTGTGCATATGAGTGTTGAGGTTTGATTTCTGGCTGAATGCCTTCCCACACACACTGCAGCTGTACGGGCGATCTCCCGTGTGTATGCGCATATGAACGGTGACCCCTGATTTATCGCTGAATGCCTTCCCGCACACGCTGCAGCTGTATGGGCGTTCGCCTGTGTGTGTACGCATATGACGCGATAGATATGATTTATCTCTGAATGCCTTACTGCACACTGTGCATCTGTACTGCCATTCTCCTGTGTGCGTGCGTTTGTGAATGAAGAGTTCTGACTTCGGTCCGTCTCCTGTGGGATGTTGGAGGCCTTGGGAAGAAGTGAGGGCAGCAGGGCGCTCCTTGGGGGCCTGACGGCCCACGTGCACCTGCAGCCCCAAGGGCGAAGCGCAAGTCTTCTCCTGCGGTCTCCTCCGCCGCTGCCCGCCAGCGTTCCGCTTCCCCTCGTCCTCCGCGCCTGCACAAACACAAAATTACTTCCCATTGGCCACCTGACCGTCACCAGCTACATCAATTTCTGCATTAAGGGCAAGACACCGTCTCTCCGGAAATAGAAAATTATTGCATCCCTTTTTTATTCTAAAACACTTTTCACTCTACTCTATTCTAAAACACTAGTATTTCACTGTACGTAAAAAAAATAATGCAAGCCAGAAACTAATTTGACAGCTGTCATTTCGAAGTAAAAAAGTTCAAATTCGTAATTCGGATGCGCAGTCTCTTAGGATCGTTCAGAACTAATTTCAAACATTTTGTCTGAAAATTGGATTAAAGGGCCGAGAAATGAAATTGCCTGCTCTTGTTTTACGAAACCCTCGCAAATATCCTCTGGCATTGCAAACTAAATAAAAAACTTACCCACTCACCTGAAGAACATGAAGCATCCTCCTCTTTAATGAAACCATCTTCATTGCAGATTCCAAGAGGATCCTGCAGCAAAGGACGAGCCATTCGTTATCACTTCAGATTACTTAACAGATGCATATCAATTGAGAGGAAGGGTTTAGTTTCTCCGCTCCTAGAGCGCAGCACCAAGCCCACCCGCTATGACAACGCGAATTAAATACAACACGCCGAGATTTCCCACAAACTACATAGCAATCTATAGCAACTGTTGTTTGTATGGAAACCCTCGCAAATCGTTACCAGTGACTGGTACAAGACGTTTCTCTCGGTGGCACGCGGATTTGTCGGCCATCAGCGCTTGCAAATTCTTTAGAGCTATCAGTTGTGTGAAGCTTTCTCTTTGATATTTCTATTACCGAGTATAGGTCGAGCGAAGGCGGTGTATGCGGGTTTGAAGTCCGAATCCTTCACTTGAAAAGTTACTGCAGCGAACAGGTGACATTACTCTGAACATTTTTAGTGCCTATGGCAATACTTATGAGTACACAAGATGCTAAACAAATAACTCGTAACAATAATTCGGAGGAAAACCTCGAGCAAAGCGAATTTTGCCCATTCCCTCTATCCACATTCGTATCAACTCGATCCTTTGGAATGGAGAGTTCCCAACTGACACAATCTAAGAATATCAGTTGTTGGTGAGACCAGGTATCTCACTTCTGCTACAAGAATAACCTACACTGAAAGAAACAACCACCCACTCACATATCTATGTGTCTTCCAGTTGTGGCATTTGATTGTGACAATAATCATCACAGATGACGTGACGGTGGTTGGCTGTTATGCTTCCAAGCAATGGAGGTTGAAAACAACGCGGGGCGTGTAACCACCCAATTAATTCACATTATGTTCTAAGTGGTTGCCGCTAGAGCGTATGGTATGCAAGTCCATAGTGTGGTAACGTTGCCCAACGTGCTCCGGCGGGAGGCCCTTTCCTCGATTGAACGCGGAAGTTCCTGCCTTCGTGAATCCATTCGGCTGAGCGTTGAGAGGTCGTACTGTGTTATAGAGAAGTGCGTGTTGGTTTCTAAGCAGTACAGAATGGATTCTTGCAGAGAAGTACCAACAAACATAAAGCTTCATTTGATTGAAAAGTTTGCTGGCAAGTGCTATTACTGTGTAATGTTTAATACGGAGAGTATTCTTTGTTTAAATGGTCCGATTTCGAAACTGATATATTTTAGAAAGATCACATCAACTTGTTATTGAAATAAGAACGCGCACGTTTTTCTATCCTTTCCATTTTCCCCACACTGTATTATAGGGACATGCCTATGGTGTTTTATTATGCAGCCTTCTGTCTTTGAGGTTAACGATATTTCTCATTTAAATGTTTCCAATAACTGCCTTCCATTGTAAAATAAGTTATAGCGACTATGTTTTATAACACGCACATTTCATTTTGAACCAAACTTCTCATTTCATAATCAGAGTGTGTTTAATAATTGTTTAAATAGTTAATTAGCATGAATTCCATATTTATTTTATTTAGGACGCTGGGATGGATGGGTCGAAGAAAGGGTTGGAAGTGAACGAAAAGTCATCTAACCAAAATTACAAAATCAAACAAACAATACTTAGTTCAATTATTTTTTCAACAGTTTCAAATCACCAGAGTATAACGAATGCACAAATCAAAAAGTAGAAATTCTTCTTTTGACTTAAGTCTATTAGTATTTGAAACAAGGGGTCTTTGGGAAACAATGATGCAGTTGTAATTTACTTACTTGTCTTATTTGAAAATCTATATATTTAAAAAAAATAAGCTATTCTGACATGGGTTCGTTTAGAGCTTCTACTGAGCCGATTGTTTTATTTTTTCTTTTAAATAAAAGAATATGATCCCTGGATGTGCTATCAGATATTGTTTGTGTTTATTTGCCAACATTTACAGTGTAAATTAATTAATTAAATCATTCTTTAATAGTACGCTTATCAATAGTCAATTGTTTTCTTTCAACGGGTGGCAGTTTGAAAATCGATATACACGAGTCCATAGATGTGAGTCCACGGTGCTTGATGTTTTGTTTTGATTGTTGAGATTTGTTTACAATTCGTGAAGGTTTTGTTTCAGTGTAATAATTGCATTACGAGTGCACAAATCAAAAAGTAGAAATTCCTCTTTTGCCTTATGTCTATTAATATTTGAAACAAGGGATGTCTTTGGGAAGCAATGATGCAGTTATAATTTACTTAGTTGTCTTATCTGAAAATCAATGTATAAAAAATTATAATTTTATTAAGTAAATTCATAAAAATGTAGACTACAGTAGAAATCACAAAAGAAATAAAAGCATTATTTTATGGTTATTACATTGTCCCTAAAGTATAAACAAGTTAGTTTTTACATCAGAATTTTTCTTTGTTGGAAATTGTTTTAGAAAAAGTTCAGATTCTTTTCCAATCCTGATCATGTAATTGTGAACTTCATCTAGATAGCAGGGATTAATATGTATTACAATGCTGTTATTATTCTGTTGTTAAAAAAAATATCCTGACACAATTTCCACCATTGTATTGTTAGGGATTCTTTATGTTTAGGGTAGGACTGGAATCATTGAATGAAGTAATTGCAATCGAGTAGAGAAATAAATTCAGCAGTCCTGAGATTAATTGGAACAAAAAGGTCAGAGTTAATAGAGAAATATGAAGAAAACAATCAACCAGCAGAAAAAATGTAAGTAATGAATTTTAGAGAACAGTAGTATGAATACAAAAATTGTTGTTGTTTTGTTTTCTGTTTTTAGTATATACCAGAAGTTTTGGAAAGGACTGCACTAGGGAAGTACGTTCTTGCTCTTCATAGAAAGAGTGGGTGGATAACAGTTTTCATTGTAAACTTGCTGAGCTTGTCATTTATACAGAATATAGAGCCAAAAAAAACACTTTGTTAGAGTATTGAAAATATTGTGGTGATTCCGTATTTCCTCCTGCTCTCTCTTATGTATTCTTTCTTTACTCTATCCATTAAATAAGAGTTATTTTAAATGCTAGCCCTGATATGTGCGTTACGGAGTACCATCATAGAAAATTTTATCATTAGGCCGTGAGGGTGCGGACTGATCCTCTACAGGAAATCATCGATAACACCAGTTTTCATGTAAATATCAGCGTTTTGTCATTTATTGCCACTTTCCTCAGTGATCTCCTTGCTAATAAAACAGAACACAATGTAACAATAGTCCTTACGCACTATTGCAATTATATCTACATTCACGCATCATACATTTACCTCCATATTCATCCCAACTTCATTAATTAATAATTTAACTAATGATAACGAAATTCAATAAACAAAATTTTTTCTGACATACTCATTATTAAACAAAATCGTAACATTCTATCTCCACTAACTTACTATTTATTACTTCCTCGCGTGAATCAAATTTATAATATTTTATTGCATTAATATTTCATTTCCTCAATAACCATTTTGCGTGAATCAAATTTATAATACTTTACCTGTTAAATTTCCTTTACATAAAGGAAATGTTTGCGTGAATAATTTCCATAATATTCTATTTGTTAATATTCCTCTTACTCAACAAAATATTGCGCGTGGCCACGTCTTAAAAGAATTAAACTACAACACCCTTCCCATATTAGCTCCAATGTAGAGTCAATTATAATGTTTATAAGTACTTCCCTTTCCATGTACTCAGCGATCTTGCTCTGCACAATTCCATTTTCTACTTCCACCAAAGTTTTTGTTCATCTACCATTAATTAATTAAATTCGCGTAGTCAACATATTCCAAAAACAAAGTTTTACTACATCGCGACCCGCTACCCACAACATTCAGTAGCATTCTGACCAATTTTTCTATCCCACTTTCACTAAAACAAAAGACGGTTTTTCTTTTATTATTTTTGCTAATTAAATTTCACTCATTCCTTGTAATTGTCTTTCTACAATGCATAGTGGTTTCTGTTGTCATCTACTCGTTTCACAATTAATTTCACTGTTCTTACTTTGTTCCTTTAATATTGTTTTTTTTAAAATTCAACACGTATTTCACTGATTCTCTATACGCCATTTTAAACAGATGACCGTGTGTCCTTTGTCAATATTTCTACAAGTTTTTAAATTTATTAAGATATCGAATTTCTATTTTGTGACATGCCAAAGAATTGAAAATATGCCTTAAATTGTTCACAAACATTTCAAAGTCTGTATTGGATTTTCCGCTCCCGAATATTATTAGAAATTTGCCGAATTATGCTATGGTGGAACTTAATTCATCAGTTTATTTCACTGTTTTTATGAAAATCCCATGTTATTTTCTAATAAATTATATACAATGTGACGCGTTTGATCGGACCATCACAATATGCATTACTTATTTACAAGTCTTACAGCTTTTACCTTAACTGATTTTAGTAAATTTGAGTCTTAATTGAATTGGTTATTAATTTATTATGTACAGTTTTGAAGTAGTAAGAATGGAAGGAAACATTTTAAAAATGTATGTATTAGCAAATTCATAGAAATAGGGATATTTTTTTCTTGCAGAATCTCCAAATCAAGGCTTTTAGAATATGGAAATTTTATAGTTCAGTAAGTGGCCATAAGCATACTTAAAAATTTCTAAGATATTTAAATGAATATTTAAGTACTTTTTGTGTAGTTATTTGCAATAAATATATTATTGTATAGATATTACAGTCTTGTGAAAAGAACTAACGTGGGTTATCGCTCATCAGATTCTCTCAGATTAATTCTAAAAGAAAAAGAAGAAAATGTATAATAGTTTTAGGGACTGCAGTTGTATGCAGTATGAAATAATGGAAATATGATCTATTTTAAGATCATTGCATTACTATCCCCACAAGTATTAAAAAACATTGTTTATACAAAAGAAATTTGTTTAGTCATTTAAAAAAAATTAGGATTCTTCTTCAGAAGCTGATTGTAAAATTGTAAACTTTTCTCGGTTTGCAGGGATTTCAAAGCTCTTTTAATTCTAAAATATCACGACACAATATTCACTGTTAGGGATGGTTTAATGTTAAGGAAAGGGCTGGAATCTTTGGATGAGGTGTGATAAAGAATGATTCGGCTCTCAGTAATTGGGTTTCAGTTAAAATGAAAGAGATCCTTTCTAGATGAGTATATGTACGTAAAATGAAAGAGATCCTTTCTCGATGAATGTTCCATGTATGTTTGCATTTTACCACAGATGCTTGCTTATTTGTCATTTGTCATTTGATACTATACTTATGTGACTCGTAAAATTGTTGAAATTTTTCACAAATTGAGGGTTTATGTCAATTTTCTCCCACTTTCTTTGTTGTTTCTTACATTGAAAAGATAGTCGTAGAAAAAATATCCTCATGAATGCACTCAACATAGTGTCCAGAGCAAATATTACTCTCTAGTTGTCACAGATGTGAGTCTTTCAATCTCACTGAATCGTATAATTAGTCGTTCACTTTCTGATCTATGTTGGGTTCCAGGTTTTTCAGTGTGCTGCCAATCTACGTCCCCGCTGTCCTCCACACTGATACATTGTCTGGAGGCATAATAAAGATAAATGCACTGAAGTAATCATTATCTTCCTCCAAAATCGCAATTATTTGTTCTGTTGTTAATAATCTAAGAGAAGAAAAGATATACTAGATGTTTTTGAAATAATAATTAATGGTACCGATCGTGCCTGGTGTTCCAATACTGGAACACTTTAGAAAAATTGTTTGCAGCTCAGCTAAATGGTAATATTTTCAAGATTTTTTTACTTTACTGATAAAAATACAATGTCATTTAACTATTCTCATAGGAACAAAAAGTTTAAAGTAAAAATATAATACGATTTTTTTCATCTTGTATCACTCATAATGCCAGCAGTAAAACGACAACGCAATAAAACACTCTTCGTTCTGTGTGCAATTGAGAACTGAAATGAACTCTTGGCACCATCAGGAAATTCAATCCCTATGTTCAAGTTCTTATATTATAAAGTGACATACCAGACTGTCACACAATATTTTGATAAGAATTGGGGACGAAAATTTATTAAAATCATCGTAAAAAGTGTAAATGTTGACGGCATAGGCATGCAGGCAGGGCATTCCTTAGCAACCAGGGAAGTGAAAATAAATAAACATAGCACGGCATATAACGGACAGAAGATTGTGATATAAGGGCATGCAGGATTGGTGGTAAGCTGGTAATGGGGTACGACGTAGAAGGAACCTCAAGATTGTTTTGTAAAACAAGAGACAAGAATGTATGAAAGCTTTAGACCGTGTACCGTGCAAATCGTACTGCAGAGGTTATTGTAAATGATAGACGCGGGACTTAGTGGAATTTCGCGGGAAATGATTGAGCAGTGAGGACTTATAAATATTTTGTGGGCGTAAGTCCATTTGGGACTTTTGAATAATTCTGGCACCAGGAGTGCACAAATCGGACTTGAATAAAAAAAACACGTGAGAGCAGGGAAGAGAGGCTCGAGACATATCTTGTAGCTTAGGGGATAAACTTTTTATTTTATCGCATTAAAAGTTGGAGGAATTAATTAGAAGAAATAGACTTTCATGTATCGTGGATTTAGTAAAACGTGATAGTCTTGAGTTAGTGCCCATCTGTGGCAAAGAATAGGGAAGCAAGTGAAACAATAAGTTGAGGAGGACATCGACCCGGCAGCCGAGAGTTCAGGAGAACAAGATACAAGAGAGAAGATTGGTCGGAGCGGAGGATTCTTCCTGGCCTCATCGTCCAAGAGCGCATGGATATCTAAAATAGTAAGAATAGTAACACTATCGACAATTTTTACGATCGGTCATGACCAAGGTGACATTTCATGTTAAAAAAAATTAATCAATAAATAAACTTATAACGCTCTCATTCTGCAACAGAAATGCTGATTATCATTTCTTTAGCATCTTGTGCAATCCACAGTTTAATAATTTCTTTCCAGAAACAAATTTCAGATTCCTCGGTTCTTCTGTATGGAGAGCGGATCGAATCATCGTTTGCTAGGAAGAAAGTAAGTACTGGCGACGATCATTTTTGTAAGAATCCAACCAGCAGAGCTAGTAGGATAATTATTTCCCTTTAGATGTGTTTGCGGGAAATTTAAAATCGCAACCCTTTCCTGGCGCCCCAAAAAAATGATATAAATTCAGAAACCGGTTGCAGAAATAATTTGACAGAAACGGAGAGCGTTTTAATAACGAAGCCTCCAAGTGCGTTCCGCGATAAAGAGGAGTCAAAGACAAATCCACTGCCACTTGTTCCAATAATGGAACACCAGGCAAAAGTGGGTTAATGGTACAAATAGTTGGTACATGTATCTGATATTGGCCACACATAAAAATAATACTTTTAGATGCCACAAAGATGCAGGTTTTCGTGTTTTTTGGTTTGGTTTTATGGTTTTGGCAGTAACTATGATATTAATTTGACTAACAGATTGCCATGTGTCCTGATCCACCAGTGGTGCCAATAACATAATAATAAATAGAGATTGCTGGATTTGAAATTAGCATTCTCATGAGAAAATGTAATTACATTCTTTGAACTCCAATATTTTAATGTATTTAATTAAACTTAACGATTTTAAAACTTAAATTATTGTGTGGAATTAACGTTAAAAAATGTTAGGACTTATAAAATCTATTTTCTTTTGTAATTAATATTTCTTCTTTAAAAATGTTTACATATTTTCCTATCTCACTTTTGGACCACAAAACTTGTTGCTTGATCTATTTTAAGTTAGACACTGTGAGACCTGCAAGTAATAATTACAAGTTCAATCAAATTACTTTTTTCTGTTAATCCTTGCCGTTTCCTACTTACAAGTGTTCAGCGCTAATGGGGGCAGGCTCATTTTCATTGACTATTCTGTGTGATCTCCTTCCTAATGCCAAACGTAGGGGCAATTAATACAATGAATTTTAATTTGATTTCTTATCACATGTCATGTTCTAAAGGAATAAGCATTGCATGTAATATTTTTATTACAGGAGAAGAACTCCTTAAAAATGTTCATGTGCACACATCTATGTTTTTACTATGAGAAAATTTACAGTATTCTCAAATGCAAAACTGGTATCTAACATTACAAGATCTCTTGGAACTCAGACAAACCTAATTAAGTTTGGATTCATTGAAATTTTTTTTTGTCTTAGAGCCGTGAATGAGTTCTTTCTTCTTGCTGTGAAATGTTCATTGCGAAAATTATAAAAAGATAATGTAGTTATTTCAAATACAATGTAGCATTTATTTCTCACATGAATTTCCCAAATTTGTCTATTTCACATTTGTTCATATTCCTGTTTGTGGTTTTTATGCCAGGAAAGTTAAGCTGATTACAGTAATTGATTACCAATGTATTAATTTATTTGGACCGTTGTAACTCTTGAGTCATTTGCAACATGCGGCATACAGCATTCAATATGCAAAGGTTAAAATTGATAAATTGGTTTCATGAAATGTAAAAATTTTAACATTCACATGTTGGTGTGTGCGGTACAAGTTGCACAGTTGTGCAAGTACGATTGTGCAGAACAAGTTGCAAATGACTTGGTGAAACAAGGGACCAAATAAATTAATATAAGATATGAATTAACAACAGTCATATTTAAAAATACTCAATATTCCTTTTTGCTTAATTTTGTGTTCTTTGGGTTGGGGTCTTAAGAGAGCACTTGTTGCTATTCAAGGTTAGGAGTGAAAATATTTGGCAAAATAATTTGAATGAAATTATTTCACAATTTCACTTTTATTTATCTAATTCTATTCAGCAAGTGCTTTTAGTTGCAAGTTTCAAAAATTTCTTTTCATATTTGTGGTTTTAAATGCTTTTGCTCTTGCACAAATTTATGCAATTCTGGAAATTGTATTAATTCTTGACTACAAAATCAATTTAAAACTACAGGTATGGATAAAACACAAGGCAAGCAGTACATTCAAACAAGGGTTGATGCAAATTGTTGCGTTTTTGGTATAACCATTTATACAGGAACTGTAGCTTAAAAATATAGGTTGTGGAACCTTTAATTGAAGTTCTCATAGTCATCCACGAACTGCAAACATCTTGTTGTTCGGAGGACTATGTGAACAAGGGAAGAACAAGGGGCACCACGGTGCCTACGGTGCGTCAACCAAAAAAAAGCTGGGTCAAATTTTACCATTAATTCGGGGTGGGAGAACAGTTTTTCAATGAACAGCAACCACTTCTTTTTTGCAGTGTACATATGCAGCAAGAGTAGTAAATGGCTACTGAAAAAAATCGCTGCTGAAGTTGGAGATATGCCCGAATCACGAGTTAATGAACCTTTTTGTATCAATTTACTCGAAACGACTCAAATGTTCGTTGGAACTTTGACGTTCCAACTGTTAAAAGAGTCGAACTGTTAAAAATTTGGATAGAGTGGGTGAAAATCGCATTACTTGGGGTTTTCTGCCATCGTTTTTTGTTTCCATGTGTATGTTTTTTCTTTAATGTTATGTAGTTCTTACCTTCACTTCCACACTGCAAACATTCTCATTGTCCTCATTCTGCACAACTAACACAGAAAAGGGACGCTCCAATTCCTCCTGCAAAGAAGAAGAAGAAAAAAAAGTTTTAGCGTTCTAAGATCAAGTCAGAACTTGACCAAATACGGACATAAGCGTCAGTTTCAAACACTTTTTATGAGGTCATCGTTTCTGACACCAATTCTTCATAATAATTTCCTTTTCCTTGTTACCAATTACCAAACTTCTTATTTTACTTCACAGGGAACTTTCAAAACATTTATCGTGAAGATGAAGATAAGAGGAATGAAAAGCAAAGCTGTGATGTAACACCAACCAGTGACTTATCTTTCACGGACTATTTAATGATTATTATGCACTGGCTACTGAGCCTGCTTTCTCAAAGCTATTTTTAATATTTTAAAGTACATTTCAGCAACATTATAATATTTTTTCTTCGAATGTGGAATTAATATTTTAACACTTATTTAAAACGGCAAGAAAAATATGTGTATGTTTTTGAAGAATATTTGTTGAGAATCTGAAACAAGAGAAGTCTTTTTAAAAAATTTACCTTGATATTTTACATGACAAGCTTATTTCACTTTTAAACTATTTACGAAGAAATCACTGTTCTTGTCAATAAAATTTTCTTTCGAAGCGAAACAAGCAGGCGCCGACACCCACTTTGTTTATGGACATGTGCCTTCCTCTTTGAACTCGTGGCCACGATGGTCACTCGCTCTTCTCCGGGTAGCACTCAGGGAGAGGGGAACTTTCCGACAGTTTACCCACTTGAAACCGGCAGCCGCTCAAACATAGTTGGCAGTGGAATTCGCAATTCCTGCTGTGAGTTGCATTTAAAACTGATCACCTGCTAGATCAAGCACTGAACAAGACAGTTTTAAAATTAAATGATTAATAATGAAAACATAGCAGATGAACGAATTTAGTAATTATTTTTATGGACCCTGGTACTTACAAATACATTTAATACTAGTGGTGCTACTGGCACAGACTTTCTCGTTGTAAAATTTTCTAGTATCGATGGTGTGGACTGCCTTTATAATCTTTCTCCATTCTCTGACTAGCTGCCATCTCTCGCTGCCGAAATACATTTTTTTGGATATTTCATTAATTTTGCTGTTTCCCAATAGCACAACCGAAATAGTACTTTAAGAATATTTAAGACTAGTAAAAACTTGTCATAAATGGTAATTTTCACTGAAGAAGTAGAAGGTGCTTTCAAGAAAATAAAGTTTATGCATTACTGTACATGTGAAATTTGAAGCTTTTTCACAGAAAATTTTGGACTTTTTGAAACACTTCAATCGAAGGCATTTAAAGGACTTTAACTCACAAATGCAATAATGTATACAAATCAATAGATATGTGAATATTAACGGTGTGAGATATATTTAAAAAAAAAAAAACATTTGTGTAATATTTGAAAAAACAAAAGGATACACCAAAATGAACTTTACGTCATATTATACAGTGTAATTCTGAAAATGTGGAATTTTGAGCTCATGTTAACAGAAAAGTGTTGAGCGTTAGAGAAACTTTATATGGCATTATTTAAAGCACACATACTCCTTAACACAAGGGAAGACGCGGAAAATCAGACCTATGCCACGTAAGTTAATTTTACACTATTCTCAAAAGAAATTGAAAAAAATTGGAGCAATTTTTGAAAAAATTTTACCAGCGCATGGCAATGAATTTTTTGCTGCCAAAAATCCGCCGTTATTTCACGCAGGATGATATAACTTTTTCCACACTACTTACATTTCTCCGTTTATTCGGTGGTATGCGAGAAAATAAAAGGATACACAACATATCCAATAATGTTCACATTGCAAGTCTATGTAATTAGAGAAAGAATAAGTCGACTTACTTCATCTGAATCGTGTTCTTTCTTCACCGAACATGGGACTGCACTGGTCACAGCTTCTTCCTACAAATAACAAGTGTACATTACAAATGTGGCATCTTCTCTTGAAGAGAATTGACTGAAACAATGTCAACAAGTGTTGTGGTGACAAGACATGAGAAAATTAACAGACTATTATCTCACAAATTCTTAAAAAATGAGAAAAGAAAGTGGATGTTATTTGGCGACTATTATCTCCCCAATGTAATTTTATGTGCCAGCAAGTAATGAAACAATGCCATTTATAATCATTAGCGGGAGGATTTTTGTCCGTTGCTTTAAAGCATGAAATTTCTTGACATTTGGCCACGCTGACTAACATGTTAGTGCATATTTGGCTGATTTTTTCTATTGGTAACTTATTCAATTATAGGGGCATATTTTGCACATTCTGTTAAAATAGAGACGCGTCTCTGAAATGTTCTATCTTTTCATAGAAGCAAACCCTTTTTTGTGAGAATTCATTAATTGCAACGAGTACATTTTGTGTTTTTTCCTCCTATCTACAGATGTTAAAACACATGTGCAATGTAGGATATTTCTTGATATACCTTTTTAAACAGACAGACGAAAAGCAACAAGATATACAATATACTTAGCTCAGGTAAATATTTCTTTCAACTACTTCTCCCGTCAAGCAAGGTGTTTATGTTTGATCAAAAATATATCTTTTTCCAAGCATTCTTCTCCTGAATTTTATCAAGAATTGTTTATAGAGGAAATGAAATATTGTTAATTTCTATTGCATATTACATTATATATTTCGTACAAATTTCACATGAGATGCTACGAGAATCGAACCCGGACCTCAGTGGTGAAAGGCTAGCGACTTTGCTATGTGATACCACTGTTAACTTTGGATATTGATTACAATGCAGATTGGGTATATACGATTTTAATGCAGAAGATTAGAGTCAAATTGTTGAATGCTTGTGATAGCTTCTTTCATATATTTCTCTGGAAGATATTCCATTTGTTGATCATATAAACACTTTTTGTTATCTTTATTCATGAATCTAGCCCATTGCTCCAAAAAGGAGATTAGCTAAATCAAAAATTCCAGTGCAGTACAGTGAGGAATTGAAAACACTGATTACTTCTATAATAAAAATTGAGGCTCATAAAGAGTATAAAATGTAAATTTAAAATTTAGTTTACATGGCATTTTTAAAGAAATGAACGTAAATTGTTATCTAGGAGAGATTTTCAAGATTACTGCTCCAATTTGGGTAGTTCATTAATTGCCATGCCAGATGTTTTTGAAAATATAATCCTAAAAGATACGATAAGGACTCTCAAATATTGTGCAGTATTCATCGAAATTCTTTTAACAAGGAAAGTGGCTCTTGGAAGCCTGTAGATGCAAGGGAAGACAACTGTGTTCATAGGAAGTTGTATAGAAGATATTTCGAAAACATTTTTTACTGAGTAAATTTCTCATACGATTTATTAATTTAAATCAAGAATAATTAAGGAAGCACCACAATTAAAATGAAATAAATGATGAAGATTATGTCATGATAATCCACCTCGCTAAGGTTAAATATTAAAAAGCACTATTCCGATTATATTTCACAATTTTAGCTTCCCCTGACTTTTCATAACAACAATTTGTATTTATGGAAGAAGAGCAGGAAATCATGAAATATTTGACTAAGCACACTAATGAAAAAAATGTTGTGTCAAAGTATTTGTAACCCACATCCCTTCAGCGAGTGTTCTGTGAATAATTTTATTTCACTTCTAGTAAATAGTCTACATTTTATTTATTGGGTCAGTGTTCACATTTTTGGTAATGTAAAGAATTGTGCATTGTGGTCCTGTATTCTAAGTTTTTTTATTGCAATTTCGTATCTATTCATAGTTTCATTAAGTATTATTCGATCAATTCCCTTCATGGAAGTAACTATGATACAAGTACATTTATTGTAATATCTAATATGAAAGTATAAATTAAATTGAGAAACCACTTTCTCGCAAGATTTAATTAGAAAATCAACGTTTCTAAGAAGAATTAATAGCTCGCTCTCTTGGAAGCCTGTAGATGCAAGGGAAGACAACTGTGTTCATAGGAAGTTTTATCGAAGATATTTCGAAAACATTTTTTACTGAGTAAATTTCTCATACAATTTATTAATTTAAATCAAGAATTCAGAAAGTCACAATGTTTTTGACAAAAATTGAAAAGAGAACATGTGCTCCGGTGTAATAGAAACTATTTGCAAAGGTAAGTCATCTAAAGACTTTAGCTTTCATTCCTTATTATGCCCTACTGCAGGAATCAATTTATTGTCACACTATAACTCTAATAATTATACTCACCATTGAGCTTATGAAAACATGCACAGTGAAGTGATATTTATGACCAGAAGAAAGCAAGGGACCATTTCAGCTTTTGCTCAATGGATCAACGGAAACTAGTCAAAAAACCCAGATTGATACGGAGGTTATTGGACCAGAAGTGGAGGTGAAATTCTTTTAACAGACATTACACAAATGATAACTAATGCATTAAATATCACCGTTAAAATCAATATTATTTTCCTTTTGGATGCTCAGATAGTTTCTAATTGTACTGAAACTTCTGTGGAAAAAAATACATTTCTGGACGTTGAAACTCTATATCGGACGTTATATCTACGGTAATTGTTCAAAAATGCAGGTGGTGTTAAAAAATGATACACTTATGACAAGTTAATTTTATTTACTTAAGTCATTTACATTGAAACCTCATGAATATGATTCCATTGTGGAGTGTTATGGCCACTTGATTTGAATGAGAAAATATTCGACCTATTCAACAAGTAGTTTTCAACAAAAAAAATACTTTCATTAATCACAAGGCAAGGTAATGATGTTTCTGGCTTGATAAACAGGGGCTTACAACAATAATGAAGTTGGGATGTGATTATTATTCATACAATTTGCTTCTGTATCTTCAAGTCTGGAAGCTCTAGGACAGCACTTCCTCAGAATAAAACGCCATAGCTCACGTAGGAATGAACAATCGCGAAACACACAGGCATGGTATGACCGATTACAAGCTTCCTTAAATATAGAATTTTGAGCCCTCTGGAGATGAAAACAAGCTTTCATATTTTAATGCTGAGAAAAGAAACATTTTTAAATTCCTTTTTGCATCTATGACACTATGTAATGGTCACAAAATTTCCTACTCATTACACATCACCAACACTATTCTAGAATGGAACTCAACATTGGAACTTACAACACAATTCCAGTTGGATTCCTTCTTAATGCTTACTTGTTCTTCTTTAACCTGGAGATAACAGAATCAAACAACAATTAGTAACACTGAAAAGAAACATGTTGTTTTAATAGCCCAATCATGCTTATAGAAAGTAGCAACACAAATCATGAAGCACTTAAAATATTAACATCGTTAAACCTAATCCTACAATGTGGATATTAAACAGAAATAGTCTAATTGTATTTACAATATACACAAAGGTTCACACGCACTTTAACAGGTAATCAAATTTAGATAAACTACTTACATCCTCAACCTTAACCACGTTTTCCGCTAAGATACTGATCTCTGCCATTTTAAATCAACATGTGGTTTTCAAAATGCAGGTATAATATAATGAACAATGTATATCTATTAAGTTATTAATAAAGCAACGTGGGCCACAGTATATAAAGATAATTTACTCCGGCCGCGTCTGTCGAAGAACATGAAATCACATGCAGTGCCAGTATATACTCTCTGGCAGCTCTCTGGACACGGCAGTGTAAACGGAGCGGACTTCTTCCAAGTAGTTTCAGTGACGGTCGTATGTGTCGCGGTTGTCGCATACGTAAAGCGTATTTCTCTTTGCCATTGAGTTAGAACGTTCCATGCATATGCTTCGTACGAAATGAATAATTATTATTTAAATATTTCTTTTGGGAAGGGCAAAGATTACTTGTAAATTGAATGATATTTTAAAAATGAAAAAAACAGCAACATTTTTTTCTTTTCTAATACAAAATTAAATATGGAAAATATAGACATTTAAATCACACAGTATAAATAGATTCTAAAACAAAATAATAAACATACAAGTTCACACTCTAAAAGTTAAAAACTTGAAATTATAATATAAAATAATTATTACAGAACAAACCAAAATTCTATAAGGTAATTTACAAATTTAACAAATTAAGTTCAAAACCTAAAAAAAATCAAAACGTGCATGAACTTGAAAAACAAATAAACAAGACTACTCAAAATTGCAGGGAAATAAGTTAACACAAAATGTCTTATAAAGAATGAACACAATATCACAAGAAAAAAAGGAGACTAAATTAATATCAATAATTAACCATAGTCATTGAAAATGCAATTGAATGTAATTGGTAATATTTTGAAAGTTCTCATTGCATTATGACATTCAAGAAGAAATAAGTATATCAGTTTTTCTGAATATTTTGCAGGATAAGAAGTTCTCGCCTTGATTGGTATCAGAATTAAGAGGGGCCTGAGATTAGGACACATTCAACATAATTTCCAGCAAGCAAGTAGAAAGAACTAAATGAAAACTAAAAAAAACATAGTATTTTACAAACTAAGAAAAACAATATACAAATAAAACAATGGTGTGTGCTCTTGTTGCAATGGAACCGATCACTCATTAAAAGATGTTATAACAGGTAATGAAAGCAAGAAAACTGGGATTTCAAAGATTATTTAAAGAGGATGGATGTTAATCTATTGTATAACTTAATAATGTTGGAATAAGATAATGAACATATTGTGACATACCAAATAGGTGGGACCTTGTATTGCTTCCATTTATTGTAAACAGGGTGAATTGTAAGGATAGACATTTGTAAATATGGCGGCATAGCAACGGTAAACGAGTTGTCGTCAAGGTCAACAAACTTCATTGCTTAGAACCACGGGGCGCGGCTAGTTGATAAAGTAAACTGTTTGGGGATTGACCGAGAAAGCAATGACAGTCTGGGGCGCGGCTAGTTGAATTTATAAGTAATTGAGGGATTGGCTAGGCATGAAATTTTTTCAGACAAGAAACAGTAGATAGATGAACCGAGTTTTGAAGCGCTGAAAGAGGGGAATATGGATTGATTCCGACTTATGCCGTGGTGTGGTGCGGATCATGTGTAGACTATTGATGTTGGGAGTTTGGGAATTGTGAAGATTTACTTTGAAGTGTATGATTGACAGACTTTGAATATTGATTGAAGGTGCGGAAATTGGAACTTGGAAATATTTCTAGTGCCGCAGCTAGAATTGTGAACTTCGGTGAATTTGTCGGCAACAGGACTGGGAATATTTGATGCAGATAATAGTTTGATGATCTTTAATATTTTAAGTATACGAGTAGAAAGAACGGGGAACGTCTAAAAGGAAAATTAAGTAAGTCTTATCAACTGATGAGGATCAGTGACTTGAATACACTTGTGCCAGAACAGAAGAAAAGAAGATGGTATTTGGACCTGGAGCCATCGACACCGGGGAAGATTGAAAATGGTTCAAAGCGGCGACACGTTTCAAGAGCATGCGAAGACGGGTACTGCAATATAAGGTTTGAGACTGGTCATGACCAAAAGTTTCATATTGTTAACAAGGAACATTGAATAAACTTACAAGTTTCTGTGAATGGAAAAGATGATTTTCATTTAGCCAATTCCAGCAAATGAGTAGCTAGAAATGTATATGTGCTTTTCAGATTCCTCGGCCACTCTGTACAGTAACCAGATCGAATAATCGGCTATTAGTAGGCAATAGCGATTATTTCTTATAAGACCCATCGACCCAGTTCGCCGGATATTAATTTAATGAAAATAGCAGTTGAAGAGTAATTTTAATAATTGAATTAACGTAATCTTTTCTTGGCGCCCATATTCTTTTATAAATTTGGAACAGGTTACGTTCAATTAATATTAGAAGGGCAGAGGAAATATTAAATTTAAAAATTAAATCAGACCTTTTTGTTTCAATATATCACACCTTTGTACACTTTCATTTGGATGTAATATGCATTTTCAATGGCATTTGCATCAGGCAGTCAGCATTTGAACATGAAGAAAATATTCAGTAATTTTTTTCAATAAATAAACAAATTAAAATTGTATCTTCTCTTCTTATTGAAATGATTTTTGAAATGAAGGAACCTTTGCTAAAAGAATTCATACTTGAAACTCAACAGTTTTCTACACTTTTTAACACTTTCACAAATGTATAGTTCATTTTAGTCCTCATAACTAACATGTCACAAAGTATTAAGTTCCCATTTTATTTGATGACGATAATTTTTAAATTTTACTTATGTTCATTTCATTGGAAATTCACTGTGTCCTCTGTATTTAGCAGATTTGGAATCTATAATCCTTGTTCTTGAATTAAATTTTTAACATTTTTTAAAAAATGTATTTACTTATTTTCTAGTTTTAAATTTATTAATTGCAATTAAGAAATTCTTCGTTTAAGTATTGGAAAAACTTGCTTACTTTATTTCATAGAGCAAAATTTTTTTTTTCTCAAATTCTTCCAACACAATAGATAAATTAATACTCAACTCCACTTAAGTATTTTAATTTATTTTCTAGAAACTTTTTTCATACACAAAAATCATACATACAAAAATTGAATGACAAATGCGGGTCAGTTTTAGATGATGGTAAGGTAAACACATGCCTGAGCAGCCAGTAAGCTTTGGCACTACTTCCCTGAATAGCCAGACGCAGAGCCTTAATACAGTCTAAATACAGCCTACAATTAATGGGAATGGAGGAATTTAGTTGATGAGAGTGAACAATTTCATTAGGCAAGTCAAAAACACGGCTGTCCCCATGAGACACAATTTGTGTCTGCAAAAAGGATATATCCAAGCATTTCCTGGTCTGCCTCAAATATTTCTCTTTAAAATATTTCGCAACCTGAAATTTTTTGTAACTGCAAGAGGAAATAGTTTGTCCTGTGCGATAACCCATTAATCTTTTCAAATTGTATTTTCTAGAGCCAAACTTAAATTTGGAAAGAGCCCCTCACAATGGTGTGTCTGGTGTACCCAAAGAAGATTGTACCTGACTACGGTTGGTGCCATCCTCTTCAAATGTGTCTATTGGTAAAGGACCTTCTGCATCTTCCACCATTAGGTCACGTGGAAAAATTATAGCATCAATTGTATTGTAAAAGACATTAGAAAAATTATTTTAATATAAGAAATTAATTTAAAATGTTCCATGAAAATGGTATGTTGTTCGAAAAGAAATTAAAGATAATTAAATAATAATTTACCTGAATGGGAACTCACAGATTGAGTTGGGGAGATAATTTCCCTGAAGTCACCTGGACCACTTGGTGGATCTGCAATTAAGAAATAATGACACTCATAAGTTTCATTCATTGATTTTCAATTATAATTTTTGTTCAGCAGATACATTACCATGACAAGAAAGGTCAGCAATACTGTTGTAATAAGAAAGAAATGATACTTGTTGCTGAATTCTATTGATTAAAGCATTGTTGCCATTTTTGAAGTATTTATGATAAAATTCTCCACTGTTGCAATTCTGTGTATTAATTTTTTTAACATGATGGTTGCAGTGGTATTTTACAGCACAGAGCATAAAATGCAATTTTCCCCCTCTCTCCTCAAAATAATTTTTTTTAATGACTTGAAAACTTACTTTTGGAAGGAACAGTCCCAGCCACTAAGCAGATAAGAGACTGTTCTTGGTGCTTTTGCATATCGTCACTCTCTTGGAAATGTTGAGAGCACAAGATGATCCTTTTCTATCATTTGGCCATTCTGATATTGGTGGAAGATACAGAAATCACAGCCAGTTATTTGTAATGGCGCTGATGGAAAAGTTTTGTGGTGTGCAGTGGAAATGAAGTCTCCTTCCAGATATGGATTGGGGACCATGACCACACATGTAACAAGTATTTCTGCAAAAGAAAATTTATATTAATGTTTTGTAATGAATTTACAATTCATGACAGTACTGTGACATGAAACAAAATTCTTCAATTTTTTGCATCAATAAATTCATCCTAAATATTAATTCACATATTTCAAGTTAACAACTTCATACATAAGTACTAGAGGTTTTAATTTTAAAATGTTTTATAACAATATTGGAATCTAGTGGATATCAAGCAATTTGAAATGTATTATTATATGAAATGGGTGTCTTATTACAGAATGTTGTACATTCTAAACAATTTAGTTTATTGAAATTTATATATAACTGCCACATATTACAAACTACGAATTATAGTTACTATAAAATATATACGATAAAACATACATTCCTTACATTTAAAAAAATGTAATGGGGCAAAGACGTCATGAATTCATAACGGCAAATTATGTTATTTTTGTCTTTTGAATAATTATTATTTTGTTACACTAATATTTGAAAACATTTGTACTAACTGACTTGGAGCCTTTGACATTTTATGGCTTCTTCTGTACGAAGTGGAACAGAAAACACTCTCTTTCAGCACCCTTTCTTTCCTAAATGTCTTTAGGGCCCGTCTCGAATTCAAAGGATACAATGGAAGGGATACGAGAATTGGCTGCAATGCAATTGCCTGAGTTTTCGAAACATCGTTAATAAATTTGTAAATTTTCTCTCCTTGTCCAATGTTTGCGGATAGTCCCCTATAGTGACGTCAGATATCACATGAAAAAAAATTGGCGCTGGTGCAGCCATCTATAGCAAGTCACTACTTGGACCTCTCTTGGCGCCACAAAACCTCCCATTTACGTGACGCCCCACTGGATAAAATACGTGATAAATCTCTCGACCAACCTTGTGCCCACAGGTTATGCCCTGCTTCAGTGATGCTCTCATAAGTTTGGGTTCCTAAACTACAATGTGGAGATATGGAGGAATATTTAAGGTGGTTAGAGCGAGATACGTTTTATGTTTAACATGCCTTTTTTATTGTATTAATCAAAAGATGAGAGGTTGTTCTATGTTCTGGTAAAGTTTGAATGGATTTCACCGTCTAGTTTTCACGTAATGAGATCGTAAAGTTCGTCATTTTAACATGGGCTCTTATGGCGACGTGACAAATCTGACCTGAAATTTTAAAATTGTTAGAAAACTAACTGTTGAAAATGTTTTAAAAAACTGTTCTTTAGGTAGATAGCGTCTTGAAGAATTAATATGCGCAATTTGAAGGACATCTACCGTTTCAAATGGAAGAATTTTGCAAAATTGTTAACCTAAATCAGTTCATAGGGAGACGTTCGCGCGCTTCCTAGAGGTTCGGGACGGTAACGCGCAGCTCGGCAACACCGCGCGCGTAGCGCGCTTCATTCAAATTGAGTGACAAGTTTTCGGCAAGAGCTCTTACATTCCTCTGGGTCTTCTGGGCGCAATTAAAATATGCACAAATGGAAATGCACTCCTGGAAAACATTGCCTTTGATATCAACCCGATATTCAGCAAAGTCCATGGAGATAATGATTTGTGCAATCTGAATGAAAAACTCAACTCAATTAATATTCCAAATGAATCACTTTGATATTATTATCTACGAGAAAATGGGTGATCTTGAGAGTTTATAGATTTTTTATATTTTCAGTGCAGCATTATTATTTCGTAATGTGCCGTATATAGCTTTTTGACTTTTGCTTCTGAACAATGATTATGTATTTATTTGATTATTCGAATGATTAATTATTCGAAAACGATTCATATTCTCTTTTATTATGCTAGATACACAGTAATTTCATTGTCTTCTACACCACAGTTGCAAGATACCTTTAGCAAAGGTCAGCACCTCAATGATCTTTTTAGTGGTATTAAATGAGTAGAAATGATAAAATATTTTTATGCTGGTGTTTTTATCAACCATTGAAGGTATGAGTAGAGCTGGAGTTCCGTACTAGCAAAATAAGAAGGCTTGGGACTCTCGTCACCGTGCCCGGACTTTTTAAAATAAATAATATTAAAAACTTCATAAAATGTTTTTATCTGAATATAATCATTAATCAAATAGTTTACTAAACTACAATGTTTTAATTTAAAAATTAATTGAATGGAACAATAAGAAACTAAACATGCATTTATAAATGAGAAATTAATAATGTAATTTCTACTGCATAAGTAACTTGTTAATTTACATCTGATTTGAACAAGGATTTTTTCTATCATAATTAGTGATTTTTAGTTAAAGATATTTTTCTGATGGCATGCCGAATACAATTTTGTGCTTCGAAGCCCACAGTATCAACATCCAGCCATGGACAAATGAAATTGAAATTGTAAGAGGAATGATAAATTCAGCCGTTGATAGTATTAGTATTTTATTAGAAACCCCTTTCCTCTACAGCACTGTATTCTATTTAATGGTTTGTATTCAATGAACAGTAATAATGCGTTTTGGATGGGTCTCATGTCTTATTTCCAAAACATTCTTTCATTTTGAGTACAACATCAAGGCAAATGATTACAAAAGACCTTGCCACTTGGAAATCTCCTTTGAAGCTTTTATCTCCAGCAATGTTATAATTGTATTATTGAGGTTTAAATAATGCAGTTCTTAGAATTATATGATGCTGTGATTTTATTTTATCATCATTAGTTTGGTATGTACTTTAAACAATAATCTGCATGTAAATCAATATCATAACATATGAAATTATGCTGGAAACACTGCAACTAGAGTCCAGCAAATATCTTCTGTGAATTATTTTATCCCACCTGGAAATAATAACTTCACTTACAATATAAAGCATTATACAATATTGGAGAGAAACAAAATTCTGGTCTTGTTGTTAAGCAAATGAATAATGTAAGGTTTATCCTACCATTGACTGAGATAATTAAAGAAATAAAAAATAGAGAGAAGCAAGCATTGAAAGATATTTGAAAAGTTTTATTATGTCACAACTTTGAAGCATGAGCACTGAGCAGTTATGCCAATCTCAGGACATTACGGCGTTGCCCAATTTACCGGAGATTTTCTCCCGTTTCAGATGAGGAAATTCTGGCCATTATTAGCGATCACTGTAAAAAAAGCTATAGATATGTTTATCATGTTACTTTTTTATAATTTTGCTCTTGTTAATTGTATAATAGCGCGTTTTTATGTGTAATCTTATGCCTCAATTTTTCATTCCTTGACCACGCGATATGTTGGTACTAGTTAAGAAACTAGTCAACGGTAGGTCTTCATGTGGTATTGAAATATTTTTATTTTCCATCTATGAAACAAAATTCATTCATATAATTAAATAACTCATCATAAGAGTCTCTATTTTGTTTATATAGGTCACACAATACATACTTATATCGCAAATAAATATTTTGACTGTAATATGGACACTCTATCTACTAGGGAATATCTCGCTCTAACCACCTTAAAAGAACATGAATCGTTTAAGAGTGAATAGAATAGAAAACCTTGGAGACATGACGAAAAATAATTTTATGGTTTACTAATTCATTGCAGAGTATATCAACGATCTAGAGCAAACTACATAGAGTGCCTGACCCTATCCCTATGGTTTCAGCGCTCTTGGTGGACGCTCGCCGAACTAGGGGCCGCCATGTATTTTGCAGTCATACATGAGAGGTGTCTGATGGCGTGTAGAACTCTCGTTCTTAATTGTGTGTTTGTATCAGATCTTATTTCTCTATTGTTGCCTTTTCATTTTCTCTATTTAAATTATATTATTTAGAATAATAATATTCACAATGCCTTCGATATGTTTGACATAACTGTGAAAATAGAAATCAAACCACAAATATAACATTTTTCAAGTTTGCAGCCTTATTTGTGAGGTTTGTTTGCTTCGCATTGCAATAACGTTCACTTCCAGTCGTTATGTTAGGTATCTACAATAACATTTCAACAGTTTCCATTGTTATGGCAATATTCGATGCAGCAAGAAAAGTGTTTTTAAAGTTTCTCCATTGGTTGTCCTTACAAATTGTGATTTTGTTATTGCGCGCGGCCTGCGCCCAACCAGCGTTAACAAGGTCGAAACGGAATACTAGAATACTGTTTCTCCAGAAGGCTCAGCTTCGACTGCAAAAAACATGGCTTCAATTTCCTGCCAAGTTTTATTTATTTATTTATTTATTTATTTATTTATTTATTTATTTATTTATTTAACGTCAAAAAACAGTTGAAACTGCGTATGACGTGCTATGAGGAAAAATGAATTGTGTGCACATTTTCAAAATTCTGTGATCCCTACACTAAGTCATATACTACTTAAATTATTGAAAAAAAACACCCTCCCATGTAATAAAATCTATTTTCAAGGATAAATAAGTAATAAATTTTGGCTCTTATCCATGTTGTCCTTCGGAATAATACTTCCTGCCGCGACAATATGGAAACGATAATTTGAATAATTGTATTTCCCACTGAATTCTAGAAGACGTGCACAGAAAATGAAGTTACATTTATGTCCAGAAGCAAAACAAGGGGCCATCTCAGCATTTGCTCAATGGATCAGGGAAACTGGACGAAAAACCTGATCGAGATGGGGGTCATTGACCCGGAGGCTGTAGTACAATACTTGTTACAGGTTGTTTATACACATTTATACAGTACAAATGGTAAATAATGCATTATGTATCATTGTTAAACTTAATGTTACTTTTCTTGTGATGCTCAGTATAGTCTCTAATTGTATAGAAACAGTTATGCAGCAGAAACGATTTCACTTGGGATTTAAACTTTTCTATCGAATTTAATCGTTTAATGTCATCTGGCAAACTGTTGTTGGGGGCGCTTCAGCCCCTCTACGCATATTCTGGCTCCTTGGTGTTTATGAACATGAAATAAAACACGTAACGGTATATTTAATATCCTTGCGAGTCTTTCTGATTCTTAATGCCCGCTCTAAGACCAATATAACAAATACAACATTTTTATGAATTCTATTTATTAAATAAACAAGAAAATACAATAAATAAAGCCATAATGCTCAACTAACTCGTTATAAACCTTATATTACTTCACTGATGTGTGGTATAATATTATGCACTGTGATTCATTACGGGAACACTACGAGAAGGCAATGACACAATAGAACCTGCCACTGAAGGACCCTGTGTAATTGGCCCAATGGATTGTTCGTACATCTTCCCTTCTGCCGCGAAGTTCTTCAGTGATGACATCCATGCACCGTCCTCAAACGCAGCGTTCCATTAAACCCCGCAACAATTAAAAGTGGGTGTTCACTCATTCCAAGAATAATGGGAGTATTACAGTATCTGAGTACAGACGTTAAAATATCTACATATCAGTTAAATTCCCTTCACTCAGCAAATACCGTAAGACTTTCACAGCGTCATACCGTTTAGTACAGTCGTTGAAATATCTGAATATCAGATGAATCTTCTTCACCAAGCGAATGCCAAAAGGCATTCACAACATAATAGCGTTTAGTAGTGACATTAAAATAACTGAATATCAGCTAAATATTCTTCCCTCACCCAATGTCACAAGACTTTCGCAGCATCATAGCGTTTGCTTCATGGTTCATCTTCCGCCCTGTCGCAATTTAAAGTGGGAGTTATTTTTTCCCCTGTCATCTTATTTTAAGTATTATGGGACTATCACAATACCAAAGTACGATACAAAATCTGAATATCAGATGCATTTTCTTCACTATTCAATGCCACAACGCATTCAGGGCGTCATAGCGATTGGTTCAGTCCTTAAAATATCATAATATAAGATCTTTTCTCTTCCCTAATGCCACAAGGCATTTGCAGCGTCATAGCGTTTAGTAAATCATTAAAACATCTGAATATCAGATTAATTTTTTAACTATTCAACGTCACAAGACATTTAAAGGTTTAGTACAGACGTTAAAATATTTTAATATCTGATAAATTTTCTTCACCACCCCATGCCACAAAGCGTTTGCAGCGTCATAGCCTTTCCTTCATGGTCAATTATTCACCCTGCCACAATTTGAAGTGACGCTTACTACTTCCCTCATCTATTCTTCCAAGTACAAGGGTGGTGTCACAACACCCAATTAGATACGTTAATGTTTATGAATATCAGATGTTTCTTCACTCATCCCATGCGGTGGTGGCATCGCAGCACCATAGCGTTCAGTACAAACGTTAAAATATCTGTATATCAGATGAATTTTCTTCTGACCGAATGTCGCAAGGCATGCACAGCGTCATATCGTTCAGTACATCCGTTGAAATATTTGGAGTCGTAGGCTTCCGCAGCCAGAGTCATTGAATTCTTGGCTGTCCGGGATTAGTCGCGTCATGATGGATGGAGCTGACGTTTCGGCCATCTTGTTGTGGCTTTCTTCAGACTTATACTGCTACCGAGAGGCTGGGATGTTTCGTTATATTGGGCGGGTGCGCGAGCCGATTGGCCACAGCAGCGACCAATAGGAGGACAGATGGCCCGCGATTAGCGGAAAGGGATAGGAGCGATAACTTGAGACCAGATAATATTGGGGGGAGGGGGAGGGCGGAAAGGGAAGAGGAAAGAGAACTAAACAGAATGCAAGTAACTGTTAGAAAAGGGGGCGAGAATGTATGGGTTGTTTAGCACCTCTATTTTATGATTGTCGGCGTGGGCGAGCCTCAGTACTGACGCTTTGGCGTATGGCGAAAGCAGCTTTGGAACGTTTATTTATTTTGATTTATTTTCCGTCAAAAACAGTTTAAAACTGTGTGTGTCGTGCTACGGGGGGAAGTGAATTCTGTGCACGTTTTCATAATTCTGTGATCCCTACCCAAAGGCATAAACTTCTTGAATTTTGAATACAGAAAGAAATGAGCAATTTTTCGCAAGGATTGTTAACAAAAAAGATTCGCTCCGATGTAACAAAATATATTTTCAGGGGTAAATCAGCTATAAATTTGGGCTCTTATGTCCTTCGTCAATTATGCTCATCATGCCCTTTGTCAAGGAATAATTATTCCTGCCGCGACAACGTGGACAACGATAATTTTAATAACTAATTTCCCACTGAATTCTAGAACACGTGCACAGATAATGAAGTTACATTTATGTTTAGAAGCAAAACAAGGGGCCATCTCAGCATTTGCTCAATCGATCAGGGAAACTGGACGAAAAACCTGATCGAGATGGGGGTCATTGACCCGGAGGCTGTAGTACAATACTTGTTACAGGTTGTTTACAATTATACAGTCCAAGTGGTAAATAATACAGTAAAAATCTATGTTAAAATTGATGTTACTTTCCTTTGCTTGCACAATATTGTCTCTAATTGTATAGAATAAGTTATGCAGCAGAAACGATTTCATATGGGATTTAAACTTTTCTATCGAATTTAATCGTTTAATGTCATCTGACAAAGTGTTGTAAAATAATGCACACGTATTGTATGTGAATTTTTCGTAGTGAGCTGTTGGTACTGTCACCTGATTAATATGATTACTACTTCGAGTGGTATTGTTATAGACGTCGGCGTTTGCTGAAAATATATTTGCAGGGCGCAGAGGCAGTTCTCGCTTATTTGTTAGTCCTAAAACCGCAACATCTCACCGAAAGTGCACGATTTCTGAGCCTTCTACTGTCAATGGCACATCGCGTAAAATAAAATATTCGTAAACACGTGGCGATGTCCCCTCCCCAGCCTGTTGCATGGCATTGCAAATTATATTGATGTCACTCCTGTGGCCAGCTGCTCTGTTGCGGACCCACATATGGCCCCGACATTAATGCGGCTCTACAAGTCACCTTTTTAAAGAAAATCGACGTCGTAAAATCGAATTACTTAATAACCTGCTCACGAAGGGGCAACACACTTCAGTAACATACGTGCTGCATCCCGATGCACTATGATTCATTATGGGAACACTACGAGAAGGCTGTGGCACAACAGCACCTGCCACTGAAAGATCCTGTCTGATTGCCCCAATGGATTCTTCGTACATCTTCCCTTCTGCAGTGAGGTTCTTCAGTGATGACATCCAAGCACCGTCCTCAAACGCAGCGTTCCATTCAACCATGCAACAATTAAAAGAGGGGGTTATAACTTCGCTCATTATTCCAAGAATAATGGGAGTGTTACCGTATCTGAGTACAGACGTTAAAATATATACATATCAGTTAAATTCCCTTCACTCAGCAAATACCGTAAGACTTTCACAGCGTCATACCGTTTAGTACAGTCGTTGAAATATCTGAATATCAGATGAATCTTCTTCACCAAGCGAATGTCAAAAGGCATTCACAACATAATAGCGTTTAGTAGTGACATCAAAATAACTGAATATCAGCTAAATATTCTTCTCTCACCCAATGTCACAAGACTTTCGCAGCATCATAGCGTTTGCTTCATGGTTCATCTTCCACCCTGTCGCAATTTAAAGTGGGAGTTATTTTTTCCCCTGTCATCTTATTTTAAGTATTATGGGACTATCACAATACCAAAGTACGATACAAAATCTGAATATCAGATGAATTTTCTTCACTATTCAATGCCACAACGCATTCAGGGCGTCATAGCGATTGGTTCAGTCTTTAAAATATCATAATATAAGATTTTTGCACTTGCCTAATGCGACAAGGCATTTGTAGCGTCATAGCGTTTAGTAAATCATTAAAACATCTGAATATCAGATTATTTTTTTAACTATTATACTTCACAAGGCATTTAGAGGTTATAGAATTTAGTACAGACGTTAAAATATTTTAATAGCAGATGAATTTTCTTCACCACCCCATGCCACAAAGCATTTGCAGCATCATAGCCTTTTGCTTCATGGTCAATTATTCACCCTGCCGCAATTTGAAGTGACGCTTATCACTTCCCCAATCCATTCTTCCAAGTACAAGGGCGCTGTCACAACACCCAATTAGATACGTTAATGTTTATGAATATCAGATGTTTCTTCACTCATCCCATGCGGTGGTGGCATCGCAGCACCATAGCGTTCAGTACAAACGTTAAAATATCTGTATATCAGATGAATTTTCTTCTGACCGAATGTCGCAAGGCATGCACAGCGTCATATCGTTCAGTACATCCGTTGAAATATTTGGAGTCGTAGGCTTCCGCAGCCGGAGTCATTGAATTCTTGGCTGCCCGGGATTAGTCGCGTCATGATCGATGGAGCTGACGTTTCGGCCATCTTGTTGTGGCTTTCTTCAGACTTATAATGCTGCCGAGAGGCTAGCGTGTCGCAATATATTGGGCGGGTGCGCGATCCGATTGGCAGCAGCGACCAATAGGAGGAGGTCAGATGGCCCGCGATAGGCGGAAAGGGATAGGAGCGATAACTTGAGACCAGATAATATTGGGGCGAGGGGGAGGGCGGAAAGGGAAGAGGAAAGAGAACTAAACAGAATGCACATCTTAAAAACGGATCTGCATGTCCGGGGGCGAGAGGAAAAGCCGACAGGCTTCAAACTATCCACAAGTCGGCCTAATCCCAACACGCCGCCGAAACGTGTAATCTCGTCAATTACCACGAGACCCGCAGAATATTAACAGCAGACCGGTGGTGGCCTCGCTTGATCAAAGAGGCACTAGAGATATCATGGAGCCCGCAAACCTTAACAGAGACGATGGGATTTAGCCGGAACCCCTAGTTTGTTCAGGTTTGCGGGCCTCCTGGATATTTCTAGTGCTTCTTTGATCAATCAAGGCCACCACCGGTCTGCTGTTAATATTCTGCGGGTCTCGTGGTAATTGACGAGATTACACGTTTCGGCAGCGTGTTGGGCTAACGCCGACTTGTGGATATTTTGAAGCTTGTCGGCTTTTCCTCCCGCCCCCGGAAATGCAGATCCTTTTTTAAGATGTGCATTCTGTTTAGTTCTCTTTCCTCTTCCCTTTCCGCCCTGCCCTCCCCCCAACCTTATCTGGTCTCGCGTTATCGCCCTCTATCCCTTTCGCCAATCGCGGGCCACCTGCCCTCTTCCCATTGGTCGCTGCTGCAGCCAATCGGCTCGCGCATCCCCCAATATATTGCGACACGCTAGCCACTCGGCAGCAGTATAAGTCTGAAGAAGGCCACAACAAGATGGCCGAAACATCAGCTGCATTGACCATGACGCAGCTAATCCCGGACAGCAAAGAATTCGTTGAAATATTTGGATATCAGATGAATTTTTTCTGTCTGCCATTGACTCAATGCATCCACAACGTCATAGCCTTTGCTTCAAGCTGATCTTTACTATTTTTCTGCTCGTGGTGTACGAGACTGCACCGATGGACACAGCTCATCCCAAACTCATTGCATCTGTACGGGCTAGCCTTTACGTTATAGCCTTTACTTCATGGCTGATCTTCCCTATGCTTCTGCTTGTGGTAAACGAGACCGCTCCGATGGGCGTACGTCTTCCCACACTCGATGTATCTGTACGGGTTAGCCTTTACGTCATAGCCTTTGCCTCACGGCTGATCTTTGGTATGCTTCTGCTGGTGGTAATCGAGGCTGCTTCGATGGGCGTACGTCTTCTCGCACTCGATGCATCTGTACGGGTTAGCCTCTACGTCATAGCCTTTACTTCACATCTGATCTTTGGTATGCTTCTGCTTGTGGAAAACGAGGCCGCTCCGATGGGCGTACGTCTTCTCGCACTCGATGCATCTGTACGGGTTAGCCTTTACGTCATAGCCTTTACTTCACATCTGATCTTTGGTATGTATCTGCTTGTGGAACACGAGGCCGCTCCGATAGACGTATGTCTTCCCACACTCGTTGCATCGGTACGGCCGTTCTCCTGTGTGCTTCCGCCGGTGAGCGTTGAGGTTGCTCTTGCGGGCGAACGCGTTTCCACACACTTCGCAGTTGTACGGCCGCTCTCCCGTGTGCGTGCGCATGTGAGTGTTTAGACCGCATTTCTTTTTGAACACCCTTCCGCAGACTTTGCAATTGAACGGCCGCTCACCCGTATGCGTTCGCCGGTGAGAGGTGAGATTGCCCCGGTTGGCGAACGCCCTTCCGCACAGTTTGCATGAGAACGGTCTCTCTCTTGAATGAGTTCTCTGGTGAGAGGCGAGATTGGCCTTGTTGGCGAACGCCCTTCCGCACAGTTTGCAAGTGATCGGTCGCTCTTTCGAATGCGTTCGCTGGTGAGAGGCGAGATTGGCCTGGTTGGCGTACGCGTTACGGCACACGCCGCAGATGAACGGTCGCTTTCTCTCGAGCGTGTGCATGTCATTGGTGGAAACGTGTTTCACCGCCAACGCCTTTCCGGACTCGTCGCACAGATACAGGCGTTCGCCCGTGTGTTTGCTCTTGTGAAGGTTCAGTTGCCCGGAGAGGGCGAACTTGGCGTCACAGATGTCGCACACGTACTGACGCTCTCCCGTGTGGATGCGCTTGTGTTCGGTGAGATGACTAAGCCGTGTGAAGGCCGCTGGGCACACGTCGCAGGGGAACCGCTCACTCGTATGCGTCCGCCTGTGAATGGAAAGGTGGCCTGACTGGGTGAAACCCTTACCGCAAACTTTGCACGTGAAAGGGCGCTCCCCCGTGTGTGTACGCCGGTGACTATTAAAGTTGCCTAAATGGTTGAAAGTCTTTCCACAAAATTCGCAGCGGAAACAGCCCCGTTCCGTGCGTCTGCGTTTGGGACTAGCGACGTCACAGGTGGAGGTGGAGGGTTGAGGTTCTTCCAACTGCTCTTTGTGCACCGGCGCCCGTGGGAGAACCTCGCCCTCCTGTGATTGGCCAGTTGACAGCCACAAAACGCTCAGTTGCTGTGTCGCGAAGTAAATCTCCTGCGTGGAATCGCTCGCTCCTGGAATGAAAAACAATCGCATTTAGCAACACAAGAAGATGAGGTAAATCCCGAGTTTAGGGTGGCGCGGTTTCTTTGATTCACTTATTCGGTTCATTAAAAGAGAATCGACTCCATGAACTGAATTCTTGTTTATACGTAGTATTCGCGTGTAGTTAAGTTCATGATGTTACAGCAATAAATATAATTATTTAAAATACACAATTCTTTAATCAACGCATTTTCTTCACCAAGTGGTCCGCGACGTGCTACCGCACGTCGCTACCCGACGGATCCAACGTGCTACGTTCGCGAGGGCCTTCCGGCCCTCGCTCTTGAGACCTAGTTCGCGCCTCCGCGGTCGCTCCGGCGCTCACGCTGCATTATATACCTCCCTCACTTTTAAGAGAATTTATTTTCAAGGGAACACTCACTTTTAAATAAATTCATACCTTCCATCTCAGTAGACACACAAACCTATTTGAAGAAGACTTGAAATGTGAAAATACACACACTTCCACGCAAACAAATTATCAGGTGACTTCTTCTCATTTAACATATAACATAAATAATTCAGTTGTAATAGTGAACCGCGCAACTATAAACATAGGAATCGCGAGAAAAAATGAATCATAAAAGGAACCCAAGGAACCGTGCCACCCTAAACCCGGGATCAACCGAAAATGTAGTGTATATCTATAGCACGCGACATATCAGAAGTGATTCTGTGGTGGCAGCGGAGATTTTGTGGTAATCCGTGATAAAATATCCGGGATGAGTGACTCACAAGAGAAGAACTCTAAGCTTTCGGTTCAGCGGTTGGATTGGTTATATCGTTTCTCCGGGTGCGTCAACTGCTAAGGTAATTAGCATCATAAGTGTAGTATATGATTGTGTATCAGTATCAGTAGTATCAGTGTACTAGATACCTCACTGATCCTGGATATTGTATCAGAACAGAGGTTCCAGCGAACTGGTGGAACCAGTTCATAATCGTGAAAAAACGAGGAATCTACCTCCACCAAAGTTTCATCGGCTTACGTAGCCCAGGGTATCAACTGGTTAACTGCAGAACTTCTGACCGGACAGCCCCGAGCGGAGATTTCGAGTCCCGACGATGGCAGGAGTTTGCACTAGCTGTCCAGCTAGGACGAATTAAACTGGTCAGGAGGAGAATTTGATTGTTAGTGATTCCGAACGCGTCAACTACTAGGGTGATTAGTCCCTTAAGTATAATTCATGTTTTTTGCTCGAGAGATGGCGGTGGACTTCCCCACTGGATGGCAACATCCGGCGCCGACCTACCGGATGGCCAGATCCGGCGTTTTTTCCAAACAATGTATCTCCCACCAGCGGGGCACCGCCCCAGCCAGGAGAAGCTCTAAGCTCCCGACCGGTCTCCCGTCATGTTTGGGAGTGTGGTGCATGTTAATGTGTGTGTAAGGGGAGATGATAGGACGAAGAAAAGGTAGGAAAGATCGCGCGCGGTCCGTGGCCCGTTTGTTAAGATACTGCTGTTACATTCGCCTGGTGCTGATTGGAGAAACCACGGAAAACTACCGATCAGAGCAACCGGCCACTAGAATTTTCCTCCAGACAGCGATTGAATTCGATCTAGCTGGCAAGCTAGTGTCTAAAATCTTTCCGGGACTCGAACCTAGGACCTCCCGGCTAGAGGGACTGCAGTGACATCAGCTAAGACCTCTACCAGTACTTACGGAGTAGTTAACTTCTCATACGATCTCAACCTTCGCAGAATGAAAGGTCAAGTCGAATCATCACTCTAATAACCAGCCCCAAAGTTAACACAACTGTCCGAAAGAAGATTTTGTGAGGCGAGGGAAGAAAACAACGGAAGCTTGTTAGAATGATGAGTAGACGGAGAATGAGGGAGCTGTGGGTAGATTAATTGATTAGCGATTCCGGGGATGTAAACTGCTAAGGTTACTAATCCTGTAAATGTAGTGCATGTTTATTCATCGGGAGGTGGCGGTTATCTTCCTCCGCTGGATGGCGAGATCCGGCGCCGAAATCCCGTCGACTAACGGGGTTTCTCAACCAGGTATCTCCCACTAGCATGGCACAACTAGTGATGGCATAGTTGATCGTTTATACGTCCTGATTTAGACGGACCTGATTTGATGCATATTTCGCTATATAGTGAAATATCAGGTCCAGATCCGGCAGATAATGTGGGTATGGTGGGTAGCGATACCCACACGAAATATATCCATAAACGTCAAATTCCAGAAATGAACGAAGTTTCTTGCTATTAGATCGACTCAAAAAGGAAATGCAATCAACTATGTTGAAAGATTGGCTCATCAGTATTGCGATTTTACAATTTTATAGCGACATGACCGACAAATTGGATTTGAAAAAATTGTTAAGGGAGTTCTAACAAAAAAAGGAAAGTGCAGAGCTGTTTTTGCATTGCAAATATGAACTTCTGAACTTATCTGTATATTTAAAAAAGAACGTATTCTGCCATGGCTTCGTTTAGAGCTTCTACTGAACCGTGTGTAGTATTTTTTCCTTTAAATGAAAGAATGTGATCCCTAATCTGTTATCTGTTATTGTTTGTGTTGATTCACCAACATTCAATAGTCAATTGTTTTCTTCCAAAGAGTCACCAACAGTCAATTGTTTTTTTTCCAAAGGGTGGCTGTGTCAAGTGCTTGTGGCTGGTGGGTGTTTTGTTTTGATTGTTGAGATTTGTTTACAATTCGTCAAGGTTTTGTTTCAGTGTAATAATTGCGTTGTGGTGTTGACAGTTTGCATGTACTTTAAAAATAATATCCGTCAGTATAATAGTGCCCTTTCTTTTGTGTCATTTGGTGGCAATATTGCATTGCCACTTGGTCATAAGCCATACATGTTCATAATTTTGGGAACTCCACATCACAGAATATCTTCGTTCTACCCTGAAGATCCAAACAATGCAACATATTGTGAACATTAGTCTGGGCACAGTATTTTACATTTATCTCAGATCTCACCGTCAAATTTTGACGGTTTCTCACTAGTATTAAATAAATGTATGCACTAATTGCATTTCTGAATGCAGTTAGTAAACAGGTCAAATATCTTTGAGCAAGGCATGAGTCGTCTCCTCGGACATAGAAAAGTCCCGTGGTGATATTTTACCGAATCTCTCGGATACTCCCCGAATAATCACGACAGTCTGGTGTATGGAAAAGGTTATAAAAATTATCGAAGGAATTCTTCTATTCGCTGTCTGGATGAGTTCAGCTCAAGACCAGCGTTGTCGCTGTCTCTACAGCAAATCCGGAAGATGCCATGGTTCGAATTCCGATGGGGGCGGATTCTCCAATTCAGTCACTTTCTGCTAGGTCGTATTCAATCGCTGTCTGGAAGAGAATTCCAGTGGCCGGTTGCTCTAATCGGTAGTTTTCAGTGGTTTCTCCGATCAACACCAGGCGAATGCCGGAGTAGTACCCTAACAAGCGGGCCACGGACCGCGCGCCATCTTTCCTACCTCTTCCTCATCCTATCACACACATTAACATGCACTACACTACCACATATTCCGAGAGACTAGTCGCATGCCTAGAGCAGGTCCCGGCTGGGGCGGTGCCTCGCTGGAGGAGAGCTTCACTAGAGCGAGAATTACTCTGCCGACACGTTGGTCGGCGCCGCATCTCATCTTCCAGCCGGGAGGAACACCGCCACCTCCCGCGTTAAAAAGTTCAATACAGTAACGGGACTAACTTCCATAGCGCTTATGGGCCCCGAAACATTAATCAATCTTAGCGTACGAAGGAAAGACGAGGAGTTATAATGGAACATTTTCATTAAATAAGAAGTTTAGAGTGATGGTGAAAGAAACAGTAAGAATTTAATAAGTGGCGGACGCATAAGGATACAAAGAGAGCAATGGCATTCATATTTAACGGGGACAATGAGCGTGTTTTAATTTACTTTTGTATTTTATTATAGTTTTCTATCCTTTTTTGTTTTGAACATAGTTATCTACATCGAAATTTGATCATGCCACTTATTCCATAGTTTTATTTAAAAGTAAAACTTTGTAAAATTCATAAAACAGACAAATTTGACGAGTGTCCATCTCCCCCTTCTGATGCTACAATTGAAAACTAGTGGTGCTAAAACATACTTTCCACCCAAAATTAGGCAAAAGTACTCAAAGTTTCTAAAGACCATATTTCACAATCTATATTTAAGGAACAGATTTTATTAAGAGACGAAATCTTTAGTTTCAACTTTTTAGTTTAATGGAGGCACCGAAAAAAATTGAGTTTTTGAAATTTTCGAAAAATCAGTTTTTAACGAACCTGAGACCTGCACAATTCTCTTAAACCTCCTTCATACGATCCAACAACAAATTTTAATAACACACGATGGAGCCTTTGTTTAAATTTGGAAAATGTCCTAGGGGCTTCGTGTAGAGTACCTCCCAAAATTAAAATATCGGTTTTAAATGCAAGGGTCCGCTACAATAGGAGCAGCCAAATCGATTGGGGAATATGAATTTTGTAGAATATTGGTTGAACGGTTTACCCGCAAGCGTTTTTCACAGACGGACAGGCGTTTTGCCGTCGTTCGATTTTTCGGTATCAAGGACCCACAATACATGGATTCTGGCTACACCACGTGCTAGAGGATTTTTTCTAAATTCAACAACTGGATTCATCCACTTTTTCGTTACCACGACCCTGTAATAGGAGTTTTCTGCCAAAAATACACGGTTTTTTGCTTAACATTACGTAACTTTCTCCCTACTGCGTAAGTGGTAGCGAGAAAGTAATGATATTAATAGAATTAGTTGCTGAATGTTGTTAATAACTAGTTAATGAATAATCAAAACTTTTATCTTATAGAATGTGTTTTTAGCATTTCCGTTTAGGACTTACTGTTACAACCTTTCCTAACGTTTGTAGATTCTTCTTTCAACGTTTATCAGTTGCTTACAAAACAATTCGAAACTGTTGCCATCACTTCGTGGCAGCTGAGCGTTCTCTTATAGTCAGATCTGCCCTGGATACTATGCTATTTTAGTATACACACCAACACACAACAATACAACTATTCTCCATCGTGATGTAAATAATTCTGCAATTGGCAAGGTCTAACAGAAATTGGTTACAATAAAGAAAGAAGCTCAGAAATTGACATCGAACGAATCTGTAGTGATCTAAGATGGCGACGAGCGCAAGATTTTGGCTTCACTAGCGCCGATAACGATATGAGATAGAACAATGCCAGTCGAGTGCTGTATGTCTACGATATTATTCTACTTACTTGAGCGTTGAACAAGATTTCGTCCACCATAAGGAGCTCCTATTTCTTCATCTGTTTCTTCATCTGTTTCTTCATCTGTTTCTTCATCTGTTTCTTCATCTGTTTCTACATCTGTTTCTACATCTGTTTCTACATCTCTTTCTACATCTCTTTCTACATCTGTTTCTTCACGCGTCTCTGTTTCTTCAACTGCTTCAAAAACATCAGTTCCTAGCACATCAAAGTCTTCAAAGGAATCGTCAAGCTCGTCATCCAATGGTTCAATTTCCGGAACTAAACTTTCAAGCAGCAAACATTCATTTTTCACAGCGACATCTCCCCCAAAAAAATCTTCGTCACTTGATTGCCTCTTCTCCAGCTGTGACATCGATGATGATTCCATATTTCCTTCTGAGGAATCACTAGAACCTTTAAACAAAAAAAAGTTTTATTAAAAAATCTTCCTATTTTTTTTGAGGGACGCTGTTACTTTTGAAAGGAACATTAAATATTTATTTGAAAATGGGCAATATTCTCCTTTTTACAATAATAGAGATAGATATTTTTGTCTTACATGAAATCTGTTCTAAAAACTCGAATCTTTAAAAACGGTCATGTAGAAGTTTTGAAAAACTAGTATTTTGCGCCTAATTTCTGCTTAAAGTTAACGCATTAATTTATATAAAATATTTTCTCAAAAACCGCTCCCATTTTTTTCTTTAAATCTTTTACGGAGAAAAAGAAGGTCTCTTAAAAGATGAGCGCAGATCTCATTTCAGTCAAACTTTCTAAAATGTCGAAAATTGACAAATTTAAAAACAATGCAAGAAAGCATATGCTCTTGTAGCACTGCTAATTACTTAGATCATCATTTAACTCTACCAAGATTTCAAAATTGTATTCACACAGAAGTTACAATTTGTTCACTATTAAACATTTTTTTATGAAACTTTAAATAATATAACCATTTTAATTTATCTACTTGAAAGCTGTTTCACATGTTGGACAATAAATACTGAAACTGTTTCTTGATAAATATCACTCGTAAATATTCTAGACGAGGGGTTTGTTTCTTTGAAAATTACCTAATATTTGACTTCTCGTTTTCGAAAGCACAGGAAACATAGGGTCATGTGTGCGTTCCATTCCACAGCCTTCAGCAACCTCGGAGCATCCCAGAGGTATCGCCGCATCTTGTGAAGGCGGAGCTCCCGGCCTTGGAGAAGTGCGTCCCTCCGAGGAAACAGAAGAGGCGGGGTGCTCCGCATCTGAAAAGCCCTCCAAGTGCAGGGGATGCTGCAGGAGATAATTCTCAGGGCTGCCCTAACGGCTGGAACCACTGATATCACGTCTTCAGCCACAAAATTCAATATCTATTTATTTATTTTACGTTAAAAATCTGTTAAAACTGCGTATGACGTGCTATGTGAAGAAGTGAATTGTATGCACATTTTCAAAATTCTGTGATCCCTACACTAAGTCATATACTACTAAAATTTTGAATGAAAAAAAAACTCCCATGTAATAAAATCTATTTTCAAGGATAAATAAGCAATAAAATTTTGGCTCTTATCCATGTTGTCCTTCGGAATAATACTTCCTGCCGCGACAATATGGAAACGATAATTTCAATAACTGTATTTCCCACTGAATTCTAGAAGACGTGCACAGATAATGAAGTTACATTTATGTCCAGAAGCAAAACAAGGGGCTATCTCATCATTTTTGCTCAATGGATCAGGGAAACTGGACGAAGTACCTGATCGAGATGGGGGTCATTGACCCAGAAGCTGCGATACAATACTTGTTACGTATTGTTTAGAATTATACAGTCCAATGGTAAATAATACTTTAAGTATCACTGTTAAAATTAATATTACTTTTCTTATAATGCTCAGTATAGTCTCTAATTGTATAGAAATATTTATGCAGCAGAAACGATTTCACTTGGGATTTAAACTTTTCTATCGAATTTAATCGTGTACCGTCATCTGTCAAAGTGTTGTAAAATAATGTACATGTATTGTATGTAAATGTTTTGTAATGAGCTGTTGATACTGTCACCTGATGAATATGATTTCTTCGTCGAGAGTTATAGTAATAGGCATCCGCATTTTCTGAAAATATATTCCCGCCCTTAAACAAGTCATTTTTGACAAAAACCACTGATTCGTAAATCAACAGACAAGGTAATGGTAAACTTCCTAGATTAATGAAGAGAGACTTACAAGAATCACGTGGGTGAGATTTGGTTAATATTCGTACAATTCTTTTCTGTAATCTAAAAGTCTGGGAGCTATAAGATGTATTTCCCCAGAATATTATGCCATATCTCAGGCGGGAATGAACATTCGCGAAATATACACAACGAGCAGTATGAAGACTGACTGAATTTGAAAGAATTCTGAACGCGTTGCATAATGAACTTAATTTTGTGTTCAATTCATTTAAATCGACGTTCCATTTAAGGTTTCACTGAATTGAGAGACCTAAAAATGTTGTAGCCTTAACATCAGTCAATGGTATACCGTTCATTTTCAATGGAGCACAGAATTGTTTATTTGAAATGGAAAACTGCATTAAAGCCGTTTTATTTTCGTTTACTATTAATTTGTTATTTCGGAACCAATTTAAAATATATGATATCATACTATTTACGATTTCTTTATTGCAGAGAATGTTCGTATCCTCCGCAAAGAGTTCTTCTGTTTCGAATCGTCGAAGGCATATCGTTTACGTAAAGTAGGAACAGAATAGGGCCTAAAATCGATCCTTGAACTCCACGTGCAATGGGCAAAGAGTCGGAAAGGTGCGTACGTAATTGCGTGCGTAATGCGTACCATCATTCCAGTAAGTTATTTCCACTCTCTGAGATCGTTGTTTAAGGTACAAACATAACCAATCTAGAGCAATATCATATGAACGTAATTTTGAAAGTAAAATGTCATGATCCATATCAGATATTTCCTCAAAAATTGTAGTCCCGATGTTCGTTTCCGAAACTTCTTCCTATGACATTCTCAAAATAATCGGTAATTTAAAAAATAAATATTTGTCCGGTTTAGATGAATTTTCGGATTGTTTTTTAAAGGCCTTTGCGCCTGCCATTATACATCCGTAAACTCTCATATTCAATGCATCCTTATGCACCGGAACTTTTTCAGATATTTTCAGGAGAACTAAGATAAGGCGCTCTTCAAAAAAGGCAACCAAAATGAAATCTAAAATTATCGGCCTATTTCTCTTGTGCCAGTTTTTCAAAAACATTAAAGAGACTTTTTTACGTACGAATGGAAATCTTTCTCAGTAAACTTATCGCGCTTTCAGACTGCCAACATGGATTTAGAAAATCAAAATCTACGGAAACAGCCATACTTCCCAAGATGAATATTTTTAAAATTCAAACCAGGTTAATTGAAAAAAAAAAAAACAAGTCCGCAGCAAATACTTTTATTGCACATAACATTTAGGATATGTTGAGGGGAAATTTTGGCGTAGCGTATAAATTATGAAGGCTAATGTTTTAGGAGGAGTCTTGTCTTTTCTTTGTTGAAGGGGATCCCAAGATGTATATTTTTGTTATTCGAACCTGGTTAATTGAAACAAACCGGTCGGCGGCAATTTTTTTTTTTTTGTAGATTACATATAGCATACATATGTTTAGGGCAAATTTGGGCGTTAAGTATAAATAATTACGCTAATGTTTTAAGAGGAGACGTAACATATCATTGTGGAGGGAACTCCCAAGATTTACATTTTTGAAATTCGAACCTGCTTAATTGAAACAAACTTGTCCGCAGCATATTATTTTATTACAGATTACATTTTGCGTCCGTAAAGGGCAAATTTTGGCGTAGAGTATGAATTGTTTCGGCCAATGGTTTAGGAGGAAACTTATCTTTTTTTGGCGCAGGGAGCTTCCAAGACTAATATTTCTGGGGTTCGAACCTGGGTATTTTAAACTAACCGGTCCGCGGCAAATTTCTTTATTACAGCTTACATTTTGCATCGGTGAAAGGCAAATTTTGGCGTAGGGTATGAATTGTTACGGCCATTGGTTCAGGAGGAAACGTGTCTCTTCCTGGCGCAGGGAGCTTTCAAGACTAATATTTCTGGGGTTCGAACCTGGATATTTTAAACTAACCGGTCCGCGGCAAATTTTTTTATTACAGATTATTTTTAGTATGCGTGTTGTGTAAATGTTGGGGTAGAGTATGAATAATTTTAAGCGATGGTTGGGAAGGAACGTCTCTTTTCCTTGCGCAGAGCGTTCGACCGAGGGACAATTTTGGGATTCGAACTCGTATAATTTAAACAAACCCGTCCGCGGCAAATTTTTTTATTACAGATTATTTTTAGTATGCGTGTTGTGTAAATGTTGGGGTAGAGTATGAATAATTTTAAGCGATGGTTGGGAAGGAACGTCTCTTTTCCTTGCGCAGAGCGTTCGACCGAGGGACAATTTTGGGATTCGAACTCGTATAATTTAAACAAACCCGTCCGCGGCAAATTTTTTTATTACAGATTATTTTTAGTATGCGTGTTGTGTAAATGTTGGGGTAGAGTATGAATAATTTTAAGCGATGGTTGGGAAGGAACGTCTCTTTTCCTTGCGCAGAGCGTTCGACCGAGGGACAATTTTGGGATTCGAACTCGTATAATTTAAACAAACCCGTCCGCGGCAAATTTTTTTATTACAGATTATTTTTAGTATGCGTGTTGTGTAAATGTTGGGGTAGAGTATGAATAATTTTAAGCGATGGTTGGGAAGGAACGTCTCTTTTCCTTGCGCAGAGCGTTCGACCGAGGGACAATTTTGGGATTCGAACTCGTTTAATTTAAACAAACCCGTCCGCGGCAAATTTTTTTATTACTGATTAGTTTCAGTACCCGTTTTGTGTAAATTATGGTGTAGTGTATGAATTGTTATGTGTGATTGCTTACAGGGAGGGTTTCGTTTCTGCTTTGACGGCGCTCGCCATAGGAACGTAGGTGTTATTTTTGGGTTTTTGTAAATATCTTTTGAAAAAAGGAGATATCAATATGATTTCTTCACTAATCGTTTATAAATAAAATGCGGCAAATTTGAAGTACCGTTTGGTGTGTATACTTACATTATTAGCGGATTTAGATATGTGGTTCTGCTAACTTCCAATGGAAGTTAGCATGAACATCGATTTTTTTGAGAAAATGACCTGCGGCAAATTTTTTGTTTTCACATCTTAAGAACGGCAAAAAGCGGCAAATTATGAGCTATACAGTTTTGTAATTGTGTGAATTGGCCCTGCTAACTTCCAGGACGTGTTAATCCTAGCTTTCATAAAATCTCGGATTGGAAATTAATGAAGTTACAAGGAAAAAATAATGGATTAGCGCTTATGTTGAATTACAAAACATCCCTGGAACATATATGCGCACAAGCGTACTTTTATACCCATCTGATGTTAATTAGTAGTTTAATCAAACAATCTTAACAAAAATAATCCTCATCTGAGAGTGAATTTTAATAATGAACTTATCAGTTTCATGGGCACAAACAACGGAAAGGTAATAACTAACCGGTGTATTAAAACTCCTATTTATTTTCCTTTTTGTCGCAAATTTGAAAAACTACATCCAAATACAATACAACTATTCTCCATCGTGATGTAAATAATTCTGCAATAGCCAAGGTCAAACAGAAATTGGTTACAATAAAGAAAGAAGTTCATACATTGACATCGAACGAATCTGTAGTGATCTAAGATGGCGACAAGCGCAAGAGTTTGGCTTCACTAACGCCGATATCGTTATGAGATAGAAACATCCCAGTCTAGTTCTGTATGTCTATGATATTATTCTACTTACTTGGACGTTGAACAAGATTTCGTCCACCAGAAGGAGCTCCTATTTCTTCATCTGTTTCTGTTTCTTTATCTGCTTCAATCGCATCAGTTCCTTGCACATCAAAGATTTTAATGGAATCGTCAAGCTCGTCATCCAATGGTTCACTATTCGGAACTAAACTTTCAAGCAGCAAACCTTCATTTTTCACAGCGACATCGCCCCCAAAAAAGTCCTCGTCACTTGATTGCCTCTTCTCCAGCTGTGACATCGATGATGATTCCATATTTCCTTCTGAGGAATCACTAGAACCTTCAAACAAAAAAAGGATTATTTAAGAGAAATCTTCGTATTTTTTTGAGGGGCACTATCACTTTTGAAAGGAAATTAAAATATTTATTTGAAAATGGGCAATATTCCTCTTTTTACAATATTAGAGAAAGCTATTTTTGTCTTAAATGAAATCTGTTCTAAAAAATCGAATCTATAAAATAGGTCATGTAGAATTTTTGATAAACTAGTATTTTGCCCGTAATTTCTGCTAAAGGTTAGTGCAATTTATAAAAAATATTTTCTCAAAAACCGCTCCCATTTTTTCCTTTAATAATTTACTGAGAAAACAAAGGTCTTTTATGTCCAAAACAAATGTCGAAAATTGCCAAAGTTAAAATTAAAGCGAGAAAGCATATGCTGTTGTAGCATCGCTAGTTACTTAGATCCTCATTTAATTCCATCAATATTTCAAAATTGTATTCAAACAGAAGTTACAATTTTTCACTATTAAACAATTTTTTATGAAATTGTAAATAATACAACCATTTTAATTTATCTACTTGAAAGCTGTTTCACATGTTGGACAATAAATACTGAAACACTTTGTTTGTAAATATCACTCGTAAATATTCTAGACGAGGGGTTTGTTTCTTTGAAAATTACCTAATATTTGACTTCTCGTTTTCGAAAGCACAGGAAACATAGGGTCATGTGTGCGTTCCATTCCACAGCCTTCAGCAACCTCGGAGCATCCCAGAGGTATTGCCGCATCTTGTGAAGGCGGAGCTCCCGGCCTTGGAGAAGTGCGTCCCTCCGAGGAAACAGAAGAGGCGGGGTGCTCCGCATCTGAAAAGCCCTCCAAGTGCAGGGGATGCTGCAGAAGATAATTGTCAGGGCTACCCTTACGGCTGGAACCACTGGAGCTACCCTGAAGTGACGAGGATGCTTGATTATTCTCGAGTGGCCCTGGGTGCATATTTCTAGGAGTATTGCTGAATACTTTATAGCCCTGAAAGAAGCAAAACGCAATAGTATAGAATCTGTGACATAGATGTTCCGAGTAGTAAGAATTGTTTGTTGCGTAATGGTGGAGCAGTTACGGATATGGAGAGTTGAAACTACTAGCCAGTGGTTGTTGAGTAATTGAATTATTGTATGTGAATTGATTACATGTGTTACCCTTAAACACATTCTTACAATTACATGCACTACTCGACCAACATCCACTCGGCCTAACAGCGACGTTTGATAATTTACCGTTCTCGTAAGGGGTTTTACGATACGTGTTTCGCAAATAACTTCTTGCAAACAAAATTGAAACTAGTGGTGCTACTAACTTTCTCGTACTAGTTTAGTTTCGTGTTCTCTTGTGTCAGAGATAGCTTTAGGGCTTTACTTCCCGTCACTATTCTCACCTGCGGTGCGCAATGAGTTATCAGTGCCGCTCGCTTCACTGAGGACGTTACCACTAAGGGCCCCTGCGATTGATTGAATAGTCAATCCGGGCGCGTCAACTGCTAAGGTCATTTTAGTCCCGTTAGTGTAGTGCATGTTTTTCTCGGGAGATGGCGGTGATCTTCCCCCGCTGGATGCTGAAATACGGCGCCGACCTAAGCCGACTAGCGGTTTTTTTCAATCAGGTACCTCCCACAAGCAGGGCACCACCTCAGCCGAGACAAGCTCTAAGCTCTCGACCGGTCTCCCGGCATGTGGTAGTGTAGTGCATGTTAATGTAATAGTGTGTGTGTGTGTAAGGTGTGAGGATAGGACAAGGAAGAGGAAGGAAAGATCGCGCGCGTTCCGTGGCTCGTTTGTTAGATAGTACTCCGGCATTCGCCTGGTGTTGATCGGAGAAATCAGAGGAAACTGCCACCGTCGGTAGTGGAACCCCAAGACTCCCGGGTAAAAGCATCGCAGTGACATCACTTGTTGCCCTGAGCCATCGAAGCCGGTGGGCCCCTTGGCGCTCCACAGGCGTGGCACAGAGCTGTTTCGGCCCTTGGACTCCTCTCGGTTTTGCATGAAGAGAACCATCCAGTTCGTCAACTACAATTTCTCACACACAGTCCAGGAGATCATGGAAGGTTTCGGGCATTGATTCCAAATCTTTTTCTCTCTTCGACCCCTTTCAAAAGAATTGTTTGCTTCATCGCCCCTCCCCTTGCGTTATTCTCTGTAATGTATGTATTTGGCGTTGTTGGGTCGGTAGTCCGCCGAAAGGTGTCCCCCTTGCCAGGCTCTAGTTGAATTCCCATGCCTGGGGGTAAGAGCGACATGAGGCGAACATGACGTATTCTCTTCACTACAACTAGCAACATCCGCCTGCTTGAGCTTTTCTTCGTCACACAGCTACAGAAACTTTCCTTTAAGGAAAGCTACAACTCTATTTTTGGCTCAACCGGGAATCGAACCGGCGACCACAGCATGGGAAGGTAGTACGCTGCCCATGAGCATCCCAGAGGCATGTTTTATGTAATATTATATAAATAAATATGAGGCGTTGTTTGCTTATCTTACAGTTACCTTACTTTGTACAATTGCTAATTCATGTACCCTTTCTTCAAAATTGTGTGTTTATTTTTTATTTTTTCAATTTATATTTCCATTTTATTCCATGTTCTTATATCATATCTTTTCACTAAAGTTCATAAATAACATTCCATGATTCACAAATTTTAATTGTAATGTATATAATTTGTTGTTTTTAGGAAGTAGAGTAATAGTTGTAGCATTGAAGATGAGAGCAATCCGGCTGCAAAAGCTTTACGCAGCAATAAACATTTACGACCAAAAAAGTCCAATGTCCTAAACACTACACCATTTCTTCCATCTCTGTAACATACAGCATACACAATCATGACACAAAGAATTGCACATCAAAGGGTAATTATTTCGTTGCTTTGCCTCTATGAGCGAGGTCTCTATCTGAATCTCTTGACCGTACTCTCTGTAAACGTGTTATGTGACATAAATAAATTTATAAAACTAATATATAAAATTGTCATTTTCATGTATAATAGGCCTTTGATGATCTTCGTAGCATTTCATTTATGTATCTGAATGACTTTGACACCAACCGTTTCCATAGCAACATTACTTTAGTATTAAAATCTGCCAACATCTTGCTCTATAATGAACATTTTTTTCAAAATTAGATAACTCTTACAAAATATTGGACAACATAAAATTTACGATATGAATCAGTTCACGAAATGGCATAGTTTATATTCATTTCATATATTAATCAAGGAAATAGCGTTCAATATAAAGAACACTTACACGTGTTTTTTTTAAGAAAAGTCTCTCAACAGTATCATTGAAAAATAATTAAGAATATCATATAAGAGTAAATTCAGGTTCTATATAGCAATCTTCATGGATAAATTGTGACATTTAATGAAAAAATTTTCTTTGAGCTTTTCTGAATACTCGTAATTTTAAGTTCATTTTCACACTCAACTTTGTTTTCGAGAAACTTCTTTACATATCATTTGAAGCACTTGTATTCACAAATGTAATAAATTGTTTAAAAACCCTGTAGTTAAAAGATTAATGAAGTGATAGATGACAATTGTGTAATTTTTGACCAATCAAAAGGTTACATCAAAATACCATTGATTCAACGCTATTCAGTGATTTTAGCTCTCTCCAAACAAAAAGTTTAAAGAAAAAAATTGAAGTTTTGGGGAAAATATTTTTAAAATAGTCCATATTTCATTTAAAATTACACAAAACAACTAATATTTTCCATATTTACACCACATTAATTAAAGAACTAATCGTCGTTCAAACTTTTGCAGTATTTGAAAATTCCCGAATTAACTGTGAACATCGAACCTCCATCTGTATTCGTGTATTTTATTCTATTCTTACCAGAATTTTCTTTTTACAGAAAACCTTTGAAGTAATTTTTGAGAAAATTTTGAAAACGTCCCAGAAGCTTCACGATGAGATCTCCAAAATTTCAAGAACGCTTTTAAAAATCGCAGAACTTCGAGTCCGATTAGGTCGATCGAGGAATATTCATTTTGAAACAAATGCTACGAACGAAAAGTTTAGGCTCCGGTTTCGTTCATAGATGGACGGACAGTTTGAAACAAAACCTTTTTTAGACAAGGTCAGCTCAAAACCTGTATTTCCGTTACAATCTCGAAATCAACTATCCGAAACATTACATGACTTATTCCGAATATACTAATGTAATCGAGAAAATAACTGGTAGTTCTACAACAGCAAATACTTCTTGGATTCGTAATTTTGGAATTGCCGAAAAATCTGAGTTTAAAGAAAATGCAATCTGCACACTTCTCTGCATCCGAGGAAAAAAATAATTAAAAAACTGGATTAATTTTTGAACAAAATTTAAAAATTTAAGACTTCATATAAACTACCCCCCAAAAAAATAAATTATCCGTTTCAAACTTGCAAAGAATCGAGATCGACGATCGATCAGGAAATATCAATTTTGGAGAAAACCACCTGAACAATTTAAGTGCATCGATAACATACAGACACGCAAACAGAAAGATATAGACAGACATAGACTGCTGCAGAATGTCATATACAGACACAGTCATAAGCGACGCAGACGGACACAGTGAGAGACAAAAAAGTGCAGATAAGCACAAAAACAGGCAGACATGGACCAAAATAGAAAGACAGAAACAGACAAAGCCTGACACAGGCATAAACAGGCATACACAGGCAGTTGTCACTCACAGACACAGGAACAGATAGACGAACACAGATAGAGAGACAAAAAACAGAAAGCCAGAATCAGACTGACCCAAATATCAGCGACACAAAAATACAAGCACAGGCGGCAGCAAGCAGGCTCAGAAGGGTAGACAGTCACAATCAGGCATTGACAAAGACAATAATCGCTCATAGACACAAACTGGTATAGAAATACCCACAGATAGACACAAAGTGACAAACAGACTCAAAATATCAGATTTTCTGACGAAAAATCGCTTTTCCCCACAGCAATTCATGAAATTCCTTTTATTCCCATTCTGACTGCCAAGTCCTTTTCTCTCAACACACACACGCACGCGCACGCACGCACGCGCACGCACGCACGCGCACGCGCGCACACATACGCGCGCGCACACATACGCGCGCGCACACATACGCGCGCGCACACATACGCGCGCGCACACATACGCGCGCGCACACATACGCGGGCGCACACATACGCGGGCGCACACATACGCGCGCGCACACATACGCGCGCGCACACATACGCGCGCGCACACATACGCGCGCGCACACATACGCGCGCGCACACATACGCGCGCGCACACATACGCGCACGCACACATACGCGCACGCACACATACGCGCACGCACACATACGCGCACGCACACATACGCGCACGCACACATACGCGCACGCACACATACGCGCACGCACACACACGCGCGCGCGCACACACACGCGCGCACGCACACACACACGCGCGCACACACACGCGCGCGCGCACACGCACACACGCACACACACGCGCGCGCACGCACACACGCGCACGCACACGCGCGCACGCACACACGCGCGCACACATGCGCGCGCACACACGCGCACACGCGCACGCATACACGCACGCACACGCGCACGCGCGCGCGCGCACACACACACACACACACATATTACTCTCTTTACACCTCACTGCAAATATTGACACCAATAAAAAAATACAAAATGAATATTCATAAACCCATAACACTAAAGTTACTAAACATCTACAAATTTCAATCATTTCCCCTTTATAATGCATTAATATCGCTCCTGGGCTGCAAAAGCTGAACCTCGAGAATTTTTTTTTTTAAATTTCGAGTTAATGCACTCTCCAGAATTGCAGATTGGTCTACCTTCCAGCAGCATATCTTAGGGTTCAGTATTCCACCAACAAATGGCAAAAGTGTGCAAGAATGATGCATAAAGGTGAAACTTGAACTCATTTATCTCAACACCTGATATTTTGAGGTGTGGCACTATTGCAGACAATGAACCATATTATTCACTTGTTAAATATATTCAGTGTAATAATTATTTCTAAAAACTAAATATGTGCAATTCTAATTGTAAATAAAAGGTTTGTAAAACCGTCGTTATTTGTAACTGTGGTCATCAAGTCGTGGAAAAACGATCTAATTATTTTTAATTAAAAGCTTACTTCAAAGGATTTATGTAGGCAGAATCACACAAAAATCCCAAGTTGTGTCACTCATTGGTGGATACCTTCACCATTGTTCACAGAATACGTCTCGTCACCTGCGATGTACAATGAACCCTAGACTAAACCAGAGACTACATTGCATTTCGTGTTTAGAGAAACTGTACAAAATTTTGCAAGTATCCAGGACTTAATAGCCTGAAATCACAATAGACGCAGAAGTCTTTAAGAAAATCCCTTCTTTTATTTTTGGAGACTATTTTGAATTTGGTTAAAACATGAAGACAGCATTTCAGTTCGTAGAGATGATTTTGAGCGTCACTAACAACATACAACATCGTATGAAAGTCTGGAGTCAGACAGCTAGATAACCTAACGAAATACGATTGTCACGATTTTCAGCTCTCCAAAGTGTTCGGGTGTAATGTTGAGATCACTAGATATACACTCTCCCGCAGTGCTTCCTTGATATCTTTAATATCCTCTACAAAATGAACTGGTATATCCATAATATCAACCATTCTGAGAATATTCTGATCTCCAAGTTTACTTCTCAAAGTATTTGTTCAGAAAATCTTGGAAATGGACAGGAAATTTGTACAGGAAATCTTGAATATGATTGACACCGATCACAAATTGAAAGTTCATAGGCAACACAGGCCAACTCAAAATCTTGAATGTTCACTAGCACATAATCCCAAAATTACTAAACATCTACAAATTTCATTCAATTCTCTTTTAGAATGAATTAATATTGCCCGTGGAGTGCAATAGCTGCAACTCAAGAATTTTTTTAAAATTCTGAGTTAATTAACTCTCCAGAATTGTAGATTGCACCTCCCAGCAGCATATCTTACGGTGCAGTATTCATCCAACAAATGTCAGAAGTGTGAATGCAAGAATTGTGCATTTCAGTACAAAGAGAAATTTAAAACTCGTTTATCTCAAAACCTGAATTTTTGAGGTGTGTAACTATTGCAGAAAAGTAACCACATTATTCACTTGTTAAATATATTCAGTGTAACAATTATTTAAAACCAATGATGGAAAATAAAATCTCAGAAGCTCAACATGGATGTAGGAGGGCAAGATCTTTCAGTGACTATATGCTATATGTTTACAATTACCCAATTAACAGAGAAAAGACGAGAACAAAATTTACCAACATTCTATCTGTTCATCGACTATGAAAAGACTTTTGATAAAGTTAGGAGGACACTACTATGGAAAACATTAAAAAAGAAAGGAGTAGATCGGAGTCATCTAAAAGAGAGATCTACAGAGCTTATATAAAGAAAATGTAATAAAAATAAGGACAACAATAAATCGAAAACATGCTGCAATCATTAATCAAGGTGTACGACAGGGGTGCCCATTGTCACCTATTTTATTTAACATATATATTGACGAAGTTATAAATGAGTGGTTACAAATTTTAAACAATTTATAGTAAATAATGCAAATATTACAACAGTATTGTTTGCAGATGATCAAGTCATTATAGGCTCACAGAAGACAGTATCCAGGAAGCAATATATAAATTAGAGTGTTGGACATTAATCAAAGATCAAATTAGAAAATTAGAATCAGCAGAAATGAAGTTTCTTCGAACCATAGCAGGCTATACACTTCTTGATTGCAAGAAAAGCGAAGAAATTAGAAACCTTCTAAAAATTTTAAGTGTGAATGATATTATCAAAGAGTGTAGAGAAAATGGGAAAATCATGTATTAAGAATGCCAGAAGAAAGAATAGTCAAAGTTGTCTTGAACGACAAGCCAAAAGGCAGAAGAAATGGGGGAAAACCATTGAGAAGATGGAGTGAGCAGTTTTCAGGAGCCGGAACAGACTGAAGTCTAATCCTTACAGTTGATGATGGTGATGTAACAATTATTTCTAAAAACTAAACTTGGGTAATTCTAATTTTAAATGAAAGCTTTGTAAAGTCGTTATTTGTAACTGTGATCATCACGTTGTAGCAAAGCGAGCTAAAATTTGAAAAAAGTTATAATTAAAAACTTACGTCAAATGATGTTTGCAGGGAGACACCCACAAAAGCCTCAACTCGGTCACTCCACTGGTGGATACCTCCGCCGCTGTTGACTGGTTACGTCTTGCCACCTGCGACGTACAGTCCTAGAGTAAATAGGTGACCCTCTGGGCTGAGAAATAGTGATGGTAAGTTCGCGCGTTCGCCATATTGACGAATGTCTATTCTGTGATCGGAGCAATTTCTATTTTTTTAAGAACCAAATAGCGGGAACTGAAAGACTCATTCCAACTTTAAATATCTATTCTGTTTCGTGTTTAGGGAAGCTGCATAACAGTTTGAAAGGATCCAGGAATTAATAGTTTTAAATCACAATTGACTCAGAAGTCTTTAAGAAAATCCTTTCTTTTATTTTAGAACACTATTTTGAATTTGGATTAAACATGAAGACATCAAATGCTACCCATTTTAGTTTGTAGAGACAGTTTTAAGCGTCACTAACAACATACTACGTCGTGTGAAAGTCTAGAGTCAGACATTTACTCCAGACAACCTAAAGTAATTCGTTCGCCACGATTTTCAGCTCTCCAAAGTGTTCGTCTGTAATGTAGAGATCACTGGAGGTAAACTCTCTCGCAGTGTTGACTCATGAGGGTTTTTTCAGTTTTCCCCTCTCCAGTATCCTTGGAAAAGCAGGCATTTATTCAAGTATTAGGATACATTGTTCTGCAGCTGATTAGGCTAATGTATTTTGGTAAAGAACCTATCTTAAATAAACTCACAACTATTTTATAATTGTCTGTTTGAGTCTTCTTTAGTTAATACAAGATGTGAGAATGTTTTTAAAAGTTCTTAACAAAGGAAATGTTATAACAAAAGCTATAACAAAAGGAAATGAGCCATTTTTATAGGTACGTGTTTTGCATTTTTCGTCGATTTCGACTAATAAGTCACTTTTTACTCTTTTCCGTCATTTTTAATGCATTTTTCGCTGATTTCATCGATTTTCATGTCATTTTAATGGTACTTCCTTGAAATAATATTTTCGAGATGCAAGAAATGTTCTCCACAGAATTCCTGAGAAGTCATTTCGATTTGTTCGCTCAGAAAGTGTAATATTAGCCGTTGTGATTATGTAAGGTCTAAGGTACCTGTGACACATATCAACCACCGCCATTGTCGGTTTGGGGCGATTTCGGGTTAACTAAAGACAGAGATTTCCTGGCAAAGAACAGTCCTCACCAAAAGTTTGCGAGCTGAGTTCACTTGAACGAATGGAAGAAGCGCCGATTACATCAGTATTGTAACGAATATTGCGTCATTTGCCGGCGGCCACCACGAACTACCTGTATGCGCGGATTGGCCGGCGGCCAATCATCGGCCGGCAGCCCTCGAACTAGCTAGTCCCAAAGTGTTCTGGCGCTAATCGCAAAGTCCAGAAAATTCTCGGCGGCGCCCGCCGAGTATAAATACGCGGCGGCCTGCGACCGCGAGTCAGTCTTAAGTCTGAAGTGGAAGCTGAGCTGTGAAGTGTGTGCATCGCGGTGAATAGCAGTGCAGTGATTGTGCTCAGTGACGTGAACCGTGGCCGGCGCCGTGAACTGTGGTCAGTGCAGTGGACTGTGGCCAGGGCAACGAACAGTGGTCAGTGGTTAGGACTGTGCGAAAGTGTAGTGTAAATAAATCAAGAGAAGAGTAGTGTAAATAAATAATCTGGAGAAGTGTAGTTTAGAGAAATAATCAAGAGAAGTGTGCCACATAAAGAATAATCAAGTGAAGACTATCTGTACATGAATCAAGTGTTTTCAGTGATTGTGTTAAGAAACAAAATAAACGTTTTTGTTAAAATAATACCAGAGTTTTAATTCACCATCTAGAATCGTAACAGTATCAAATCCAACAGCAGTTCATTCGAATTTTTTTATCACATTTTTTACGTCATTTTTTGTTTTTAAGGCATTTTTAAATATTTTAAGAGCATTTTATTGGCTATTTTTGACGATGTATTAGGTCATCAAAATCCGACCTCTAGTGATGAGTATGCTATATAAGTTTTCTTTTGTTACAATCTGCAACTCATGCTACCAACATAAGTTCGGTACTCTCACCCGCAAAGTGCCACAGCGGAGAGATTTTCACGGCATAGTTTAATATTAATTCATCATCTAAATGTGAAGACCATAGCCAAATTTCTTCTGATATTTAATTACTGTCTTTGTTAATACATTATTTATGTTGTTATTTATTGTAAAGGTTAATATCCAACTCGAATAAAGTTGAAGACATCTATTTTAGAAATATTTATGTATACAAATTTGTAATTTCTCTCTTGTGGTGGGAGGTTTGTGAAATGAATGTATCATTGTGTCTTTTGTCACAGCCGACCAAAAATTATACAACTGAGTAAACTAGCCAATGAAAATATTTTAATTACCTATGATTTAGGTAGATGGCATATCAAAAAATCAATCATCACAGTTTCAAGAACATGTACCATTTCAAATGGGAGGAGAGTAGAGATGATTGTGTTGGTAGCGTTAATGTGCCTATTCTCTTCGTGCACTTCATGCGCTCTTCCTTCGCAAAGCAGTGAAAAATGTAAATAAACTCAAAGGATTTTTTGATTTCCTTGGGCGTTGAGAATCCCAGAGAAAAGGCCACTGGCTGATGGTGGGGGGCATACAACACACCCAGGTGCAGCGGCGCCTTCCAGTCCCAGGTGTAGTTGGTAGTCGCTGTTGGCGCTCTGAAAAAGTACACAGGTGTCTCAGAACAAAAGTTATAAACTTTTAAATAACAAGCAATTTAAATGTTTCTGGAGTGTTTATATTCTTCTGCAAAGCAAATTTTTGCATAAAAAGTATTTTTTAAACCAACTTCTGAGTGCTTATTGCGAATCAGCCAATCGGAATATCGAAGGAGTTTATTAGACAAAATATGAATACACACACACACATTATATATATATATATATATATATATATATATATATATATATATATATATATATATATATATATATTGTGTCGCCGAGCCCAGGTGTGGGCTGTCGCCACTGTGGGTTGCATGGTATGGGAGGCCGCGCGCCTTCGAGGGCGCCGTTCGTGTTTCCCGCCCCCACCCACCCAGGCGGCAGTATCGGCCGTAGCGGAGGGGCAGTGAAAGGGGGAAGTGAAAGTCGGGTAAGAAAGGAGGGGAGTGAAGTAGGGTTGGGTTTCCACCTGCGGTGTGTGGCTGGAGAGTTGGAGGTGAACGGTAGGCGAAGTCGAGTGGAGTGAAGGCAGTGGACCGCGCCGTTGCGTACGATAATTTTGGTGAAAGTGTTGAGTGGAGAGGTGCTGGGAAGCTAGTCGGCGAGTGTCGGGAAATAGTTAGGAGTCGGCGTTAAGTGTGGAGTGGAGCGGAGCCAGGCCGCGCGTTGGTGCGGCGGACTGTGGCAGCGGCGCTTATCAGTGCCGGGGACACGGCCATTTTTGGAGACACTGGTGACCTACGGACCGTGGCAGGTGGCACGGTGGCGGGCCCATGACGCACGATAAGTACTGTACCGAGATACCGCGTCTAGGTTATGGGTTGTTTCTTTGGGCATTGTTGTGTGATGACTTTGTTGAACGGATCGTCGCCCTGAGGTCGCGGGCAGCAGGAGTGAGGGCAGGACGAGCCGCGGCTGTAGAACTATAATTCTACAGTTGTAAATAGAATTAAGTTTTGTTGTTTTTTGTATGATTTGTAATCTTTGTGTCTTTATTTTGACGGAGAGGCCTCTCGCGGTAAATGGTTCACGGAAGCAAACGCGACCATACTTCTTGTAGATGTTAATGTCCATTAAAGGATATTTTGGTTTTTTTTTTAAAAAATTGCACTTGGTTTTCATTTCGGGAAGCGTGGGAGCAACCAGGTCAAGAACTCCGGCGCCCCCGGTCCCCGACTTCCGTTACAGGAGGTCTCAATAAAAAGTATCTTGCAAACCCTGAAGTTCGGCCCGCCGGTCGGCGAACGCCACGCCGCCGCGCGCGCACCCCGTTACGTCACAATATATATATATATATATATATATATATATATATATATATATATATATATATACATACATACATACCAGTGCCTATTTTTTTATCATTTAACAGTTGTATCGTGTTAATTCATTTCAAAACCTGACAATGCGAAAGGACCTTTTCAAGAAACGTTTCAACAAGTACTACTTTATCAATCCAACTTAATAATCAAGACAGTTTTTCAATGTATTTAGAATTGTTTAATTTTTTATTGTTTATAAATAACGATCGGATAACTCAATACATAATTTTGGACTTTGGTCATAGCGAATATTAGAAGTAAGATGAATGCATAATATATGATTATAAATCGTCTACATTGATTGAGGCACGTCGCTCGAGCACTGCCCTATTGTCGAGAGAAAGAGAGAATTCTTGAACGTTGCCAAGAAACGCGGACGTGAACGTGGACGTGACTAATGAAACAGAACCATGTCGAACATTTCTGAACACAGCCAGGACAAGACAGAGGAAGGCGAAACGAACACAGTAGAAGAAGGCGAGGTCTCAGTAAAAAGATGCGACTGCGACAAACCCCCCTGCGCGAAGTACGTATACTAACCATGCTATCCCCGCAGGAGGAATCACGGATGGGTAGGTTGGTTGTTAGTGATTCCGGGCGCGTCAACAGCTTAGGTCATTAATCCCGCAAGTGTCTGCACGTTTGTTTCTTCGGGAGACGGCAGTGATCTTCCCCCGCTGGGTGGCGAGATCCGGCGCCGACCTACCGACGGCTAGCTGGGTTTCCCCCTAACCAGGACTCTCCCACCAGCGGGGCACCGCCCCAGCCGGGACAAGCTCTAAGCTCCCGACCGGTCACCCGGAATATGTGATAGTGTAGTGCATGTTAGTGTAAGTGTGTGTGTAAGGGGAGAGGATAGAACAAGGAAGAGTTAGGAAAGATTGGGCGCGGTCCGTGGCCCGTTTGGTAGGGTACTGCTCCGGCATTCGCCTGGTGTTGATCGGTGAAACCACGGAAAAATAGCGATCAGCGCAGCCGGCTGATAGCATTCTCCTCCAGACAGCGACTGAATTCGACCTAGCTGAAAAGCCAGTGTCAAAAATCCTGCCGCCGTCAGGACTCGAACCTAGGACCTCCCGGTCAGAAGCGCTGCAGTGACATCAGTGGATGCCCTGAGCTACCGCTCCCAGTAAGGAGGCGACGGTTTTCGTGGTCTCTGATGGACTGTTTTAGTCGGACACCCGTACCCTCAGTCTCGCGGCGTCGCTCACGTCGTTAGCCTGAAGGTGCATGCAATGAGAAGGCAATCCTAAGCGTCTGGTGGTCGGATTCGCCCGGATACCCACCAGTTGGGCCTATGGCGCGTCGACCTTTGGACAGTATCGGGCAAAGCATGCTTTTCTGAGTACTCCGGATCTCACTTTAAAGTCCGGCGGGAAACTAGATGCCACCCGTCAGGTTGCCCAGGTTCCGGCGTTACCCACGTCGTTAGCCTGAAGGTGCAGATTGTGAGGAGACGTGATGGGGGCTCCGAGCCGTCTAGACCTTAGTTGAGGTGGCCCTCAGTTGAGCTCTGAGATACGCCGTGGCAGTGGCCCGATACTCTGGGCAAAGAGGAGGGAACTTGTTCCAGGCGCATGCGAGAAGCACATTGTTTTGACTCCAGTACTAGTCTGGAAAGCTGGGAGCTTTGATCTAGCGGGGCGGCCTTTACCCAGGCATTGTGTGGGGAGGCTGCCGTGAGGGCAAACTGGGTTCCGGCTGGATCCGGACATCAGACCGTCGGCGTGCTTGGGCGTCGGTGCGAATAAAAGCCAAAAAGGCATAGGTACCCACCCCGGGACTTGTCCCCCTGATGAAGCAAGTTAATGTGGCAGAGCACATGGGGTTTACTACTACAACTAACAATTAACCCCGGCAGGGGGAAGCTCGGTGATGTAGATCGCTGCAATTTCTGGTGAAGAGCCGTAGACGAGCAACCCCGAGTTTCGTGGCGGTACTCACGTCGTTAGCTTCAAGGTGGAGGCAGTGAGCAGGTGATGTTAAGCTCCTGGTTGCCAGGCCTTGTCCGGTTGCTGGTGCCTGGTGGAGAGTTGTAGACGACCACCCGGATGCTGAGTCTCGCGGCGGCACTCACGTCGTTAGCTTCAAGGTGGAGGCAGTGAGTAGGCGGTGCTAAGCTCCTGGTTGCCGGGCCTTGTCCGGTTGTTGGTGTCTGATGGAGAGTTGTAGACGACCACCCGGATCCTGAGTTTCGCGGCGACACTCACGTCGTTAGCTTCAAGGTGGAGGCAGTGAGTAGGCGATGCTAAGCTCCTGGTTGCCAGGCCTTGTCCGGTTGCTGGTGTCTGATGGAGAGTTGTAGACGACCACCTGGACCCTGAGTTTCGCGGCGGCACTCACGTCGTTAGCTTCAAGATGGAGGCAGTGAGTAGACAATGCTAAGCTCCTGGTTGCCGGGCGTTGTCCGGTGACCCACCAGTTGGGACCCTAGCGCGTCGACCTTTGGGCAGGAGTGGGTGAAGGGGATTCTCCGCAATGATCTGGAATCCACAGAGAGAATTCCGGAGGGAACTTGATACCACCCGTTAGGTTGCCCAGGTTCTGGTGGTACTCACGTCAATAGTGTAAAGGTGTAGGCTGTGAGGGAAAGGGCTTCCGAGTAGTTCGAACCTTAGTTCGGTTGGATCCTGCTGGGCTTTAGGCATCGTCGTGGCGTTGGGCAAAGAAAATAGACTTGTTCCCAGCGCATGGGAGTAACGCATTGCTAGGACTCCGGCACTAGCCTGGATAGCTAGGAGCTCCGAGTTACCGTGAGGGTCCACTGCGTTCTGGAGGGACCCAGATACTAGCGACGTACTTGTACGTCTGCGAGGGGTGAGAATAACAGCTAGTTCTCGACTGTCTTCCCCGAGGTGAATTCCCTCTGGTAAAGTACAAATACGAGGTAGGTGGGCGACAGACCCTCAACTCCCCATTAGCAAGTACGTGTTTTATTATATTTTTAACTTCTTGGTCTGATGCATTACTAGTCACGTGCCTGACAGATCTGCCATGACGAGCTTTCGACCAGGAGAGGTGGCTTAGGGCATCAATTATTGTCACTGAAGTGCCTCTGGCAGGAAGGTCCTGGGGTTGGAGTCCCGAAGATGCCAGGATTTTCGACACAAGCCAGAGAGCTAGGTTGAGTCAGTCGCTGTCTGGAGGAGAATTCTACCGCTTCGCTGCTGTGATCGGTGATTCACAGATAAATACCAGGCGAATACCGGAGCAAAACTATCAAACGGGCCACGGACCGCGCGCGATCTTTCCTTCCCATTCCTTGTCCCATCCGACCACTTACACACACCTACACTTACATGCACTACACCAACACCCGGCCGGGAGACCGGTCGGAAGCTTATAGCTTGCCCCGGCTAGGACAATGGAGATACCTGGTTGAGTAAAACCCCACTGGCCAACGGTAGGTCGGCGCCGGATCTCGGCAACCAGCGAGGAACGATACCTGTCACCTCCCGAGTAAAAAACTACGTAAAACAATAATGGTCACCAGGAGCTTAGCATCGCCTTCTCACTGCCTGCACCTTCAGACTAACGACGTGAGTGAGACTCAGGGTCCGGGTGGTCGTCTAAAACAATCCACTAGAAACCACGACAACCTAGGTGATTGCGACACCCCCCTGCGGGGATCCAATGGGAGTGGAGGAAGTCTTCTTTGGAAGCTGCGCCTGTCGCCAGGCCGCGCCCGCCACCGGCCGAGCCCGCGGTCGACCGGGCGCCGCCGCCGCCCTCGCCGCCGCCTGAGGAGGCGGACATCCAGCAGCTGCACTTCGAGGCCATCACGCGGGACTACGTGGCGCGGCCCAGAATCGCCTACCGCACGGTGCGCGCCGCCACATTCACGTTTCCCAATCGAAAACGGGAGCGGTGGCTCAGTGCGTCAACTGACGTCACTGCAGCGCCTGCGACCGGAAGGTTGATTGATTAATTGATTGATTTTTTTGCGTTTCCGTTTGGTCAATAGTCCCGTTAGTGTAGTGTATGCTTCATTTGCGGGAGATGGGGGTGATCTTCCCCCGCTGGATGGCGAGGGAAGGGTCGGCTGGGCGCCGACCTACCGCCGGCTAGCGGGGTTTGCCCCTAACCAGGACTCTCTCATCAGCGGGGCACCGCCCCAGTCGGGACGAGCTCTAAGCTCCCGATCGGTCTCCCGGAATATGTGGTAGTGTAGTGCATGTTAGTGTAAGTGTGTGTGTGAAAGGGGAGAGGATAGGGCAAAGAAGAGGAAGGACAGATCGCGCGTGGTCCGTGGCCCGTTTGGTAGGGTACTGCTCCGGCATTCGCCTGGTGTTGATCGGAGAAATCACGGAAAACTACCGATCAGAGCAGCCGGCTGACCGAAAGGACCTACGTTCGAGTCCTGACACTAGCTTTTCAGCTAGGTCGAATTCAGTCGCTGTTTGGAGGAAAATTCTAGCGGCCGGCTGCTCTGATCAGTAGTTTTGCGTGGTTTCTCAGACCAATTTCAGGTGAATGCAGGAGTAGTACCCTAAAAACGGGCCATGTACCGCGTGCGATTTTTCCTTCCTCTTCTTTGTCCTATCCTCTCCCCTTACACTCACACTTACACTAACATGCACTACCACACATGCCGGGAGACCGATCGGGGACTTAGAAATTCTCCCGGCTGAGGCGGTGCCCCGCTGGTGGGAGGTACCTGGTTGCGAAAAACCCCGTTACCTGACCGTAGGTCAGCGCCGGATCTGGCCATCCAGCGGGGGAAGACCACCACCACTTCTCGGGCAAAAACACGCACTGCACGTACGGGACTAGTAGTTGACGCGCCCGGAATCACGATCAATCAATTAATCAAATCAAAACATCGCTGGGTCTGCAGCACTGTTTGATATGGTCGCGATCATGCGACATCTGGCGGCACGACCAAGCAAGCCCCAAAAAGCCGTGTCATATTCCATCGTAAAGACGAGGCCCTCACGCGCCACGTTATGAAAACCCAAGTATAATAAAGGAAAAAATGTACACTTTATTATAGAAACATATTTAACAGTATACAAACGTACTTAACACTAGTGACCCTTCAATCCATTATACCCGATTAATACACCTTCGAAATATTCACCAGAAAGAATCGTATACGTACCTTTTGCGGCTCTCATACGCAACCAATCTTTATAAATGAGGTCTCTAAAGAAACAGATTTTCATGGAGAAGAATTGCACTATGACTTAAAAATATGAAGGATTTCTTTAAAAATGCATTTAAATATTCGTGTCAAAAGCAACCCGCAACACTGAGCCGTATTTTTAATCTATATCGTTAAATAGCTCCTAAACAAAGCGTTTCAGGGCCTTAAAAACTTAAATTGTAAACATTGTTACATTTTTGCTGGCTTGACGCTTCTCGATTCTACCCCCACCTGTAGAGTCTACAATTGTATGTGAAATTAAACAAATTACCTGATATTCTACACTATTGAATTACACGGGTGTACCTCTCTGCTAGGAAATAACGTTAAATAAGAATAGTTTGTATTGGCAAGGGTGTAGTGTATTGTTATCAATTATAAGGAGACATCTAGAACAAGTGACGGAGGATTGAATAAAAAGATACATTACAGGTTTCAAATGGAAACGGAAAAATATGGAAGAGTGTGGGTTCATGCGACAGTTTTCGCACGGGTGCGCTAGTTCAAACTTATTTTAATTTTATTTTAACCGACGTCCCGACGATTTTATTTTGAAATGTTTGAATTCCTTTTAGATTTGAATGTATAGCACCGCCTCAAACTGGAGATGCATGTGTTAGTGATGGTTTAATGCGGTTTTATAAATATTCATGGTTATGTCAGTTTGAAGCGCTCATTTACGGTTTATTAGATAGGTTAGGTTGAAGAGTGCAGCATAAGTTTTGTTCAGCTGATGGGTATTGTGTGTTTTCTTCGTGAGACGAGTGTCTAGGATTGCTCCTAGGTATTTTACGGACTTGTAATGATTTACACACGATTTAAACACGATAAACAATAAAAAATTGATAAAGCCTAACCTAGAACTCTCTAATCTCCAAAACAATATAATTTTACATATTTATTTATTTATTTATTTTACGTCAAAGACAGTTAAAACTGTGTGTGAGTGCTATGGGAAAAAGTTAATTCTGTGCACGTTTTCATAATTCTGTGATCCTTGCCACAAGGCATATACTATTTGAATGTTAAATACAGAAAGAAAATTAGCGTTTTTTGTACGGATTTTTAACAAAATATTCGTTCCGATATAATAAAATATATTTTCAAGGGTAAATCAACAATAAATGTGGGCCCTAATCATCAATAATCCCTAATTACGTCCTTCATCAAAGAATAATACTTCCTGCCGCGACGACATGGAGAATGATAATTTTAATGACTATATTTCCCATTGAATTCTAGAAGACGTGTACACACAATGAAGTTACAATTGTGTGCAGAAACCAAACAAGGGTGCCATCTCAGCATTTGCTCAATGGATCAGGGAAACTGGACGAAAAACCTGATCGAGATGGGGGTCATTGACCCGGAGGCTGCAGTACAATACTTGTTACATATTGTTTAGAATTATACAGTCTAAATGGCAAATAATACATTAAATATCACTGTTAAAATTAATGTTACTTTTTCTTTGATCCTCAGCATAGTCTCTAATTGTATAGATAGAGTCATGCAGCAGAAACGATTTTGAAAAAAGCTCTTCTGGTTGGACGTCTGGGATGGTGGTGCTGCGCAGGTGGCCGGGGTGAACGGGCCGCTGGTGATTCTGGAGCAGGTGAAGTTCCCGCAGTACGCGGAGATCGTCAACATCAGCCTGCGCGACGGCACCAAGCGCACGGGGCAGGTGCTCGAGGTGTCGGGCACGCGCGCCGTCGTGCAGGTGACCGCCATCTTCACTTTAATGTACGACTGTACATGAATTTTAATGTACCTTGTACATTAAAGGGAGATTAATGTACATGTGCATTACATTTAGTGCTTAAACTAAAATCAATGTAGATTTAATGTACGAGTGTACATGAATTGTAATGTACCTTGTACATTAAAGGGAGATTAATGTACCTGTGCATTACATTTGATGCTTAATCATTGTAGATTTAATGTACGAGTGTGCATAAAGTTTAATGTACCTTGTACTTTAAAGGGAGATTTAATGTACCTGTGCATTACATTTGATGCCTAAATTAAAATAAATGTAGATTTAATGTACGAGTGTGCATGAATTTTAATGTACCTTGTACATTAAATGGAGATTATTGCAATATATGTAATGCTTAAATTAAAATCAATGTAGATTTAATGTACGACTATATATGGATTTTAATGTACCTTGTACATTAAACGGAGATTAATGTACCTGTGCATTACATTTAATGCTTCAATTAAAATTAATGTACATTTAATTTACGATTGTACATGGATTTTAATATACCATGGACATTAAAGGGAGATTAATGTAACTCAGTGACGAATCCTGAACATTATTTTAAGTTTACCTTACTTTATGGAAGCTACCTCTACCGTTGTCTATTTTATTTCGAGCTTTTCTGAAATCCCAATATTATGAAATTCCATCCTTAATAATTGCTCTATAAGATAATTACACAAACCACTAACTTCTGGATCATTAACACTCTCCATTTAAACAAAAACCTGAGAGAAGCGTAACTTACAAACGACCAGAGGAGGAGTGTTCACCGCAATCTTTTGCGGTGCCTACCGACAGTCCACACGCGCATCTTCTCCTCTCCCTGCCCTTGAAACATAAGAAGCCCTAGGTTATTGCAGCTGGCATGTGGTGCCTTCGCCTCCGCTAGCAAACTCTCTGGAGAACTGTTTGAAATTTCTCACTCTACCGCACTTCATAGCGCATACGGATGCTGAAGACTGACTGGCTCTCGGTAGCAAAGTTCCTCCGCTGGATGGTAAGATCCGTCACCACCACCATTTTCCTATATCACAAATTCAATCCAGTCACCACCTCAGCGGTTAACACTCCCACCTTCCTCCCTGATATCATTTCCACCGCCTTCACAACCATCATCTCCATTACCACCACCACAACTACTACTAAGTCACCATCACCTGTTCCACAAGCAAAATTATCACCACCATCACCATCTACCTATCCCGCCGATAAAACCATCATTAAACACCATGAACCGCCACCTTCAATTCCACCACCACGACCACATCTCCATCACTACTGCCACTACAGCGCGCGGCTTCATGCAAATCGAAGTACTAGTCGCGCACTTTTTCTTGATACACCACAGCGGGGGGTGCGGGGAGAGGAGGTTTCTGTCTACGTCACAGCAGTGCAGTGCTGTCAACTTCAACGGCGGAAAACCGAGCATAATAGCACAATTGGCAATAGCGTGTCATGGACTAGATAGCAATGACAAGTAACGAAGAAGGTAGGCAGCACTGCAAACTGAGCCGTGACGTTCCGAGTGGAGCTGGTGTTTTCTACCGGGCCGTGCAATGCCGGGCTGAGAGAGGACTAGGGGGCTCGGGTATCAAGAAAAAGTGTGAGCATAGTACATAAACCCCTGCGCACGCCATCACCGCGCATTTCGCCCTGAGGAAGTCTGAAAATGGCGGCCGAAACGTTGGCTGGGACGCGTGTCTCCCAGGCGGCCTAGTAGATATTGACTATGGCCGCGGAAGCCTCTGTTTTCATTCATCGAGAGTATAGTTTTAAAATATTGGAAGGATTATGGGCACAATTTAGTAACGCACAGTTAATAAATGTGGAGAATAATGATCAATAGGATCTGATAAATCTATACTTCATTTATATTTTATTTTTGGGATAATGTTGCTGGAGAGTATGTTATAAAGTGATTCTTAAAATCAAATTTTGGATAAAATGAAGTTTTATCACTAATTATTATCATTGACTGTGACAGCTGCGAGTTCAAAATTAATGGCGTGTGGGTTATCACTAGGGGCGGATTTTAATGAAGTGTTGTTTTTTTTTCTTTTCACTTTAGAACAATGCCTTTTAGTATAAAAATTAATTTTGTTATGACAAAAGGAATTGTTTCATTGTTATGTCATTTTTTTTGCATTTTCGTGAATTTCGACTAATATTTAATTTTTTACCTTTTCCGTCATTTTCAATGCATTTTTCGCTGATTTCATTGCTTTTTATATCATTTTAATTGCACATGCTTCAAATAATGTTTACGAGATGCATCAAATGTTCTTCATAGAATTCCTGAGTAGCCTATTCGAATTCTTCGCTCAGAAATTGTAATGTCAGCCGTTGAATGTTCTCTAAGGTTCCTCTAACTCCTTACAACGCCATTGTCGGTCGGTTCAGCCGATTTCGGGATAATTAAAGAAAGATTTCATGAGAAAAAAAGAAACAGTCCAAACCAAATGCTTGTAAGCTGAGTGCAATTAAATATTAATATATTATATTATATTATAAATAATAATAATAACAATAATATTAATAATTTATTATTTGCTCACAATAACTCGATATTGCAAGTCTTAAAGCATCGTCAACATAAGTATTATTTTTTGTCACGTTTTCATTTTTTTTAAGTACAATTTTATATAGTATTCACAATTACTTCAATTTCATATAGTTTACAGATGTGATAATTTAAACCTACATTATTTTTCCTTAAGAAATAAAATAACATATCCTAAAGTAAAGTATATCACCTTTTCATTGATGACGATTTTTTACGTCATTTTCCTTCGCTTTTCCGTCATTTTTTAAATATTTTAAGAGCATTCATTGATCACATTTTCTACGTCGTTTTTCTTTGCTTTTACAGCATTTTTTAAACATTTTAAGAGCATTCATTGATCACATTTTCCCGTCATTTTTCTTTGCTTTTACGGCATTTTTTAAACATTTTAAGAGCATTCATTGATCACATTTTTTCGTCATTTTTCTTTGCTTTTACGGCATTTTTTAAACATTTTAAGAGCATTCATTTATCACATTTTTCCGTCATTTTTCTTTGATTTTACGGCATTTTTTAAACATTTTAAGAGCATTCATTGATCACATTTTTCCGTCATTTTTCTTTGCTTTTACGGCATTTTTTAAACATTTTAAGAGCATTCATTGATCACATTTTTCCGTCATTTTTCTTTGCCTTTACGGCAGTTTTTGAAGATTTTACGAGCATTTTCTTGATGATTGTTGGCGCTATTGCAGGTGTTCGAGGGGACGTCGGGCATCGACAACACGGACACCACGGTGGAGTTCACGGGCGACATCCTGCGCGTGCCCGTGTCGGAGGACATGCTGGGCCGCACCTTCAACGGCAGCGGCATCCCCATCGACGGCGGCCCGCCCATCCTCGCGGAGACGTACCTCGACGTGCAGGTGGGCGCGCCCGGCCCCGGCCCCGCCCACATCTCCTTCAATAACTGCTGTCACTAGAACAGTTGGCTCGTAACAGCTGTTAGCTTCATTGATTGATTGATTTTTTTTCGTGTTTCCGGGCGCGTCAACTGCAAAGTAGTCCCGTTAGTGTAGTCCTCCGAAAAATCCCCGTTATCCAACGTATGTTAGTTAGTTAATGCCTTATTTTACGTGGCGAGACTCGGGCCATCAGGCCCGCTCTTCCGTCTAACCACGCAAATTTCGCTACGCTCCTTTCACCACCTAGCGGAGAAAGGAGGTATTATCTTGGGCGACGAAACAGGCGAATCTCAATTTTGCTCAGAGGCTTCTTTTAGGCTTGAGGACCTTTTACATGCAGTAAATCTACTAACATGGGACAGCCGGCTTTACTTCCCCTCCGAAGGAAGGCGTACGAAGGATTTTTTCGCCCTTAAAAATCCACAGCTTCGATCGGGTTTGACCCCGCAAACTCGGGTACAACAGTCCGGTACGCAGACCGTTATACCACCGAATCCACGTATGCCGACGCCGGATCTTGCTAGCCAGCGAAGGAAGATCCCCTCTCGTGATAAAAGGCATTCACTACACTTACAGCACTAGTGCACTAGCAACATTTGACGCGCACGGAATCAATCAATCAATCATCGTGTAATATTTTAAATGGTCCACTCGGTTCTTTCGATTTATTTTTTGCAGGGCATGCCGATAAATCCTCACACAAGAATCTATCCGGAAGAAATGATCCAAACGGGGATATCAACAATCGACGTGATGACTTCTATAGCGAGAGGCCAGAAGATTCCCATCTTTTCCGGGGCAGGATTACCACACAACGAGATCGCTGCGCAGATTTGTCGCCAGGTGAGATCGCAATCGCTACTCCATTGCGTACATTTTGTATTTTTGTTTTTATTTGTTGCGTCTACACCTTGACGCAACGCGTCTTCAAGCCCCTTAAGGGGCGTTGAGCGCTTTTCACTGGGGAGTAATCCTCCATTAATGTGCTTTTACTTTTTTTAATATTTGTCAAGTCTCGTCACGTCGCAGTCAGTCAGTGCCTTTTATCCCTTCGGCCAGGGGCTCGACGCCGTTAGATCCCGGGGTTCCTGGCCGGTCACCCAACCAGGAACGCGCGAGTCTCGAATGCGCTTAACCTTCGTGACTTCACGGAGCGTAGTAAACGCATTCGGCTAGCGCCGCCGGCATATTAGCGGTCATTTCTCTTAGGAATTGCATATATCCATAGGGGACTCTTGCGCATGGTATCCGACATCAGCCCATGAGATTCAGACACCAGTTTGCGTCACAATAGTAGCGGGAATTTCAAATGCAGCCAGATACCAAAATTATTACATTGTTACCAGACATTGAAACAGATTTATGAAGCATTTCTCTCAAATATTTTATCTTGTACACCATCATCGCCTTATTTTTGGTTGGTTACCGTTGAAAATTGTAAACGAAGTTCAATTCCTGAGTAGCGGAACACCAGGTGAAGTTCCAAAAACGCAGGTTAGTCACCGAAGTACAGACGGGTCACAAATCAGTGATCGAAATCACGGTCAATAAATAAATAAAACAAAAAATTATTTAGTCAAACATAAGAAAACAAATGAGTACAAAATAAATAAACAAATTAATAAATAAACAGATAAATAAATAAATAAACAGATAAATAAATAAATAAACAGATAAATAAATAAATAACTTAAAATACCAACAGATAAACCAATAGACAAACAAGTAGACAAACGACCGAGCGAACAAACACACAAACAAACAAACCTATCAATTAATAAAAAATAATAAATAACAAATAAAAAATAACAAATAAAAAATAACAAATAAAAATAATAAATTTATTAATTAAGTAATAAACAAATTGCAAATGGAGATGAACTCACATGACAAGGTCCCGTCCGCAGGCAGGCCTGGTCCAGCAGAAAGACAACCGGGAGGACTTCGCCATCGTGTTCGCGGCGATGGGCGTCAACCTGGAGACGGCGCGCTTCTTCAAGCACGAGTTCGCGCAGACCGGCGGCAACAACGTGGTGCTGTTCCTCAACCTGGCCAACGACCCCACCATCGAGCGCATCATCACGCCCCGCCTCGCTCTCACCGTCGCCGAGTTCCTCGCCTACCAGTGCGACAAGCACGTGCTCGTCATCATGACGGATATGACGTCATACGCGGAAGCGCTGCGCGAGGTCAGTTGTCTCTCATTTGAATATGGGTTCACACACAAAAGAGATCCTCGCCTACCAGTGCGACAAGCACGTGCTCGTCATCATGACGGATATGACGTCATACGCGGAAGCGCTGCGCGAGGTCAGTTGTCTCTCATTTAAATATGGGTTCACACGCAAAAGAGATCCTCGCCTACCAGTGCGACAAGCACGTGCTCGTAATCATGACGGACATGACGTCATACGCGGAAGCGCTGCGCGAGGTCAGTTGTCTCTCGTTAATGTATGGGTTCACACACACAAGATATCCTCGCCTACCAGTGCGACAAGCACGTGCTCGTCATCATGACGGATATGACGTCATACGCGGAAGCGCTGCGCGAGGTCAGTTGTCTCTCATTTAAATATGGGTTCACACACAAAAGAGATCCTCGCCTACCAGTGCGACAAGCACGTGCTCGTCATCATGACGGATATGACGTCATACGGGGGCAGCTGCGCGAGGTCAGTTGTCTCTCATTTAAATATGGGTTCACATTAATAAGAGAGATCCTCGCCTACCAGTGCGACAAGCACGTGCCTGTCATCATGACGGATATGACGTCATACGCGGAAGTGCTGCGCGAGGTCAGTTGTCTCATTTAAATATGGGTTCACACACAAGAGATCCTCGCCTACCAGTGCGACAAGCACGTGCTCGTCATCATGACGGATATGACGTCATACGCGGAAGCGCTGCATCGAGGTCAGTTGTCTCTCATTTAAATATGGGTTCACATCGCAAAAGAGATCCTCGCCTACCAGTGCGACAAGTATCGTGCTCGTCATGACGGATATGGTCGTACGCGGAAGCGCTGCGCGAGGTCAGTTGTCTCTCATTTAATATGGGTTCACACGCAAAAGAGATCCTCGCCTACCAGTGCGACAAGCACGTGCTCGTCATCATGACGGATATGACGTCATACGCGGAAGCGCTGCGCGAGGTCAGTTGTCTCTCGTTAAAATATGGGTTCACACACAAAAGATATCCTCGCCTACCAGTGCGACAAGCACGTGCTCGTCATCATGACGGATATGACGTCATACGCGGAAGCGCTGCGCGAGGTCAGTTGTCTCTCATTTAAATATGGGTTCACACACAAAAGAGATCCTCGCCTACCAGTGCGACAAGCACGTGCTCGTCATCATGACGGATATGACGTCATACGCGGAAGCGCTGCGCGAGGTCAGTTGTCTCTCATTTAAATATGGGTTCACACGCAAAAGAGATCCTCGCCTACCAGTGCGACAAGCACGTGCTCGTAATCATGACGGACATGACGTCATACGCGGAAGCGCTGCGCGAGGTCAGTTGTCTCTCGTTAATGTATGGGTTCACACACACAAGATATCCTCGCCTACCAGTGCGACAAGCACGTGCTCGTCATCATGACGGATATGACGTCATACGCGGAAGCGCTGCGCGAGGTCAGTTGTCTCTCGTTAAAATATGGGTTCACACACAAAAGATATCCTCGCCTACCAGTGCGACAAGCACGTGCTCGTCATCATGACGGATATGACGTCATACGCGGAAGCGCTGCGCGAGGTCAGTTGTCTCTCATTAAAATATTTTTTCACAGTCTTCCCACAACTAAAATACTAGAGAGAGATTTTTCACTTCATGAAATCTTGACCTTAAAGATAGATTTTGAAGTAAGGTCGTGTATACTTTTTCGAACATTGCGGTACTTTTCGCGTAATTTAACGCGAAAATAGGGCGAGAATGTACGTGCTGTGTAGCGCCACTGCTTGCATGAGTGGTTAGGAGAGAGCGTAGAATTCCGCGGCCGGAGTCTGAATGTTCATGGCTGTCCGGGAAACGCCGCGTCCAAGGCACAGTTGCCGACGTTTTAGCCGCCATTCTGCGACCTTCCTCAGGGCGTAATGCGCGGAGATGGTCTGCGCACGAGTTAATATACTGTAACGAATATTGCGTCACCGGCCGGCACCACCACGAACTACCTGTACGCGCGGATTGCGTGCCGGCGCCTCCACGAACTGCCTGTGAGCGCGGATTGCGCTGCCGGCGGTTCCTACAGTAGATTATTCCAGAACGTTTGCGGGGTCCGGAAAGTTCTCGACGGCACTCGCCGAGTATAAATACGCGGTGGCCGGCGATCGCGAGTCTGTCTTAAGTTCACAGTGGAAGCTGAACTGTGAAGTGTGAGCATCGCGGTGAATAGCAGTGCAGTGATTGCGCTCAGTGACGTGAACCGTGGTCAGCGCATCGAACTGTGGTTAGTGCAGTGGACAGTGGCCAGTGCTTAGGACTGTGCGAGTGTGTAAGAGAAGTGAACAGTATAAATAAATAATCAAGAAAAGTGTAGTGTAAATAAATAATCAAGTGTTTTCAGCGATTGTGTTAAGAAACAAAAATAAACGTTTTTGTTAAAAAATTACCAGACTTTTAATTCACCACATAGAATCGTAACAATACTGCTTAGTGCCCCTCCACCCGTCTGCAGGTTAGGTGGGGGGGGAACTCAGCAGTGTATTCGCTCATGCGCAGACCATCTCCGCGCATTACGCCCTGAGGAAGGTCGCAGAATGGCGGCTGAAACGTCGCCACTTGGGCCTTAAGGCCGCTCCTCAAGAGCCCGTAAACGGGAAGGGGAACATGAAGGCGAGGACGGGAACGGGAACGTGAAGGCGAGGACGGGAACGGGAACATAAGGTGAGGACGGGAACGGGACCATGAAGGCGAGGACGGGAACGGGAACGTGAAGGCGAGGACGGGAACGGGAACGTGAAGGCGAGGACGGGAACGGGAACATGAAGGTGAGGACGGGAACGGGAGGTACGTGCGCTTCACAATAAACGCCAATGGGAAGAGACAACAGCGCTCTGAATCTGTAGCCGCATAAAACAGAACTTCAAGAAACAGTTGCTGAAGCAAATGTACTTCTAGCTCTGCTACTCTGTTACTCTTTGTATTGCCATCTGTCAGATGTGTTTGCGTGAGCTGGTATGATTAAAAAATACTTTAACGCACGAACATTAATTATAAAAGTATAACTAAGTACAAAGAATGTGAAAACTACTACGAACTTACGGAACATAGAACTACGAGAAACTTAAATTTTGTCTGTAAACAAACAGCTCCAATGTAATTTAACGAATCATTTAAAAAATTGTGGGAAATTTTATTTCTACGTATTAATGTAAATAGAGAAACAATTATACTATAAATACTAAAAATAGCTACAACTCTACAATGACAAACAAAACCCGCCTCAAATCCTAACTTCGCAAATCCACGCTCTAACCTGAATATTGCCCTACACTCTCAATTCCGCTTTCAGACCAGTGTCACTTGTCGCGCGCTCGATCAGCTAGAAAGCTTCGCCGCCATTTGCTGCACTTTCCTTGGTCGAGAGGCTTCGCGTTTTCGGGCTGAGATAAATGTTGACCATCCTTCCCGTTCTCGTCAAGCTTCGCGTTCGCGTCGTGTTGTGAACGCGTACCTGACATGTCCATCTTTTTTACTTTCCCGTTCCCGTTCGCGTTTACAAACGCATTCCCGTTCGCACTCCCGTTCGCGCTCCCGTTCGCGCTCCCGTTCGCGCTCCCGTTCGCGCTCCCGTTCGCGCTCCCGTTCGCGCTCCCGTTCGCGCTCCCGTTCGCGCTCCCGTTCGCGCTCCCGTTCGCGCTCCCGTTCGCGCTCCCGTTCGCGCTCCCGTTCGCGCTCTCCTTCGCGCTCTCCTTCGCGCTCCCCTTCGCGCTCCCCTTCGCGTTCCCATGCTATTTTGTAGCGGCTTTTAGACGGGGCGTCTCCCGGACAGCCAAGACCATTCATGAGTGGATATGTTTGATGCCCCGGAAGTGAGGGTGATCGGGTGATGTGTGGTGATCGCAGGTGAGCGCAGCGCGAGAGGAGGTGCCGGGACGCAGAGGTTTCCCCGGCTACATGTACACCGACCTCTCCACCATCTACGAGCGCGCGGGCCGGGTGCAGGGGCGGCCCGGGTCCATCACCCAGGTACAGCTCACACACCGCCTTCCGCCAACCACACACGCAATGAAGTCTTTCCAGAACGGTGGTACAAGCAGGCGCGGCTCGTCATTAAATGATGTAAGGCGAGGCTCCTCCTATAGAAATCACTCTCCAAAAGAAATTTAAAAATATATTTATAAATGTATTTATTTATTAATAATGGATTTATGAGTTATATTATATAACAATCATCAAAATGTTTGTTTGTGAGTTCGATAACGGTCGTCCGTAACGTTTTTGACGCTATTGACAGGAAGACAAAAGCGTTAGGCTCCCACTTCATTCCGCCATAAGGTCTGTGTAAAACGACGAGGCATGACGTCATGCATTCACCGTACAGGCTTACCGGAGGACGAAGGCTGCGGCCAGGAAGCCTTCAAGGGTGAAGTGTAGGGTCTGAAGAAGGGCGGGCTCACCAGATAGCATTACAATGCAGCTCAACGAATAGCATTGAGCATAAACTAGTTTTTTCAATATGCGGTAGGAGCACTACCCTGTAATGCGTGTATCGAAAAAGATTTTTTGTAGAAATACAATGCATGCAATATGATGCAATGCATTTGTAGCCTTCCCTGCTTAGAAAACCACGAATCGCGACTGAGTACAAGTCATCACGTGGCGCAGAGCAAAGTCGCTCGCCTTTCGCCAAGGAGGTCCGGGTTCGATTCCCCTCGAATCTCATGTAAAATTTGTATTTTTGATTATATAACTGCTATAGTTTCTTTGTCATTAGTACAATGCCTTTCCTGATCTTTTTAGATTTTCTAATTGTGAGCACAAAATCTCAAAAACCGAGCTTCTTGGAACCTTGTTCACAGTGGGGCCAGATTATTTTTTTATTTTTTGAATGTGTTAATTGTTTTATTTCGATATTTAAACTTCAACGTTTATTTTTTCTTGTTTCTTCAGTGACTGGCAGTTTTTATACACAAGTACAAAAGATTGTCTGAAGTCGGAACTATGAGGGATTATATGGACCACCAGCTTGAGGAATGTATGGCACCAATTCAGTCGGGAGTAAAGTCACAAAAGCAAGATGAAAATTCCTATAAAATAAGTCGATTGACTGTAAAATGAGACAGAAAAGTAATTCCATTCAGATACCAGACCATCAAAAAGTTGTTACTGAAGATGAATATCATCTCGTGGCTCAAAGCGAAGTCACTTGCCTTTCACCAAGGAAGTCCGGGTTCGATTCCCGTGGAATCGCATGTGAAATTTGTTCCAACAAAACGAGTTTGGCTGCTTCACAAGGGCTAGTCCAACCCTTGTGAAGTGTTCTAAACCCTACCCCCTTCCTAATTCCTTCCTAATTCAGGCCGCTGGGTAGTGACAGGAGCGCGTGGAGTAAGAGGCGCGTACGCGGAGATGCTACCTGGCGGACCTCCTGACAACCACGCACGGACTATGACTCTTTGTATACGTAACAGAGGATTACTCCACACACGTATAAAAAGTAACTGAGAATTACTTCACATTAAACGCTCGACTCCAAAGAAGGGTTAGGAGAAACGTTGCGTTGTTAGGACGCAACATTCTTTTTAAATATGAACCAATGTGCGTAATACATTAGCTACACATGGATACAAGTTTTGAACTATCATTTCTTCTCCGTGTGCGATGTTGCATGGTAGGATAATTTATAAATCAACTGTAAATATTGCAGAAAATGGATCCCAGATGCACCGGGAGATGTTGTGGGTATAATAAGTGCCTGCAGAAACCCTGTGAAATATTTTTCACAACGTATACAAGATTATTTTGTCAACTGTGGGTGTGAGCCGAGGTCCGAGTTGTGCAACTAGTGCAAAACAATGTCCAATGGCTACGTGCTTGAAAGAAATAAGCAACAAAGATGTCTATTGAAGGAAATCTTTATACTGAGCATGATGGAATGATATGGGTGTGCCGCTACATAGTCTATCCGACTGCAGCCAATACGCTTCAGGCACCAATTGGCGTCACAGTATTAGCGGAAACTTTACATGCAGCCAGATACCAAAACGATCACCTTGTTACAAGTCACTGAAGTAGACATATTAGGCATTTTTTTAAATATTGCATCTTCTATTTCAACTACATCTTCATTGTGTTTGTTTGGTTTGGTTACCGTTGAAAATTGTCACTTTGTATCTCTTTCAAAACGTTTCTCAACACTACTCGATCTCCATGCAACATGGCGTCCAGCGTCTGGACTGGCTTTTCCAATGAAATGCCCGTTCTGTGGTCACGTGGTTCGTGACGCTAACTGGTGATGCGCAGGACAAGGGAAAATAGGTGAACCAGAGCAGCTCACCCACATCATTGCGACATGATACTGAAGATCTGAAAATCTCTTTCGGCACCCCCGAATTAAAAATATTCAAAATTTAAATTTTCGTTTGTTAATAATTTGGATCAATTACCACTATCAACATGTGGGAAACACGATTTCCGGAGTGTGAAAACTGTTTCCCATGTTCTGCTAGCTCAGGTGAGAAAACGTATCATTGATGGAAATATGGGCGGGCACTTGTTTCATTAATGCAAGCGCCCATATTTCCCTGCGCTTGTATCATTGATCCATTGATCGCAAACGTACCATTGATGAACGCTTGGATATTTTCCAGATCCCCATTTTGACGATGCCCAACGACGATATTACCCACCCCATCCCCGATTTAACGGGGTATATCACGGAGGGGCAGATCTACGTGGACCGCCAACTGCACAACAAGCAGATCTACCCGCCCATCAACGTGCTGCCCTCTCTCAGCCGGCTCATGAAGTCTGCCATCGGAGAAGGCATGACGCGCAAGGACCATTCGGACGTGTCGAACCAGTTGTACGCTTGCTATGCCATCAGTAGGGATGTGTTGGTAAGTGAATATCGATGCATGCAGTGAAGTCGTAGGCTTCTGCGGCCAGAGTCATGTAAATGAATGAACCTGGACAGCCAAGATCATTTACATCGATGCATGCAGTTCCATGATACAAAAACTTGAATTATAGAAGTTTCCGCCGACGACAATTGCTACGATCGTTAGTCTCGTTTCTGTAGTATTGTTTTTATCCTGGAAGGAGGCGATGATTCTTTTCTCGCTGGATGGTGTGACCCGAAGCTGACCCACACGTCGGCATGAGGAGATAACCCCTTCAGATATCTCCCGACCAGCGATGCACAATCCTTGCCGGGACAAGGTCTAAGCTCTCGACTGGTCTCCCGAAACGAGTAATAAGTGGAATATGTGTGTAAGGGGAGAGAATAGGACAAGGAAGGTGAAGTTAAGATAGCGCGCGGTCTGTGACCCGTTTTTTAGGGTTCAACTCCAGCATTTGTTTGGTATTGATAGGAGAAACCACAGAAAACTACCGAATATACATTTCCAGTGCGCCGTGAATCTTCTCCATTAATCCACTCTTTTAGCAACGCAGTTCTTGAAACTTTCTCTTTTGGCATAGTAGCAAACATGCTTTACAGGAACAGCAAATTTACTGATCTGGCATGCACGAAACTTCGAAGCCAATACAACATTATTGAAGAAAACTCCGCCTATATTGTGTAAGTCTACCTTCTAAAAGCGCAAGATGTCGGGAGCGCTATTTTTGAAGACAGGGGTGTTCTTGATAAGGAATAGATAGCTCACTAATCATTGCGAAGATCGGAAAGACGAGAGCGATTTCCTGGTCTCTGGACCGCCTTAACAGGCCTCGGCGAAGTAGATAACGTGACCCGCACGGTGTCAAATTCTCATACATCTAAGCGGTGTCCCTGCTCGACGCGTTACAGACAAGAACACAGCGCATAGAGCTTCGCGATTGAAGAACGCCCTGGAAGATTTTACGCGGTTGTTACTTGTTTGATAAAAAATTACGTATCTATGATTTCTCAAAAAGTGATTGTGGAAAAAAATATATAGTGAACAAAAATATTAAAAGTGCGTAAAATTCAATATAGGCACTTATAGGCTATCAACGCTTGATTAGGCAATTATCTCTAAAATAAGCATTTATAGGCATTATAAAATTCTCTCAAAAGGCATTTTTGAGGGAAACGATAATGGGGTAAGTTGCCTAAAAATGCATTCAAAGAAATAAAATAGGCAAAAATGGCATTCTCCGAGCTCTAGTGATCACCAAGGATTGCAAGCAAAAGGTGGTACTACTACTACTACTACCACTAAAGGGTTGAAAATCCGTTACGGTCAGGATTTCAACCCTAGGAACTCTCAGTCAAAATCGCTACAGAGACGGCGCTAATATGAAAGGCTTGTAGGACAAATCGCCCTGAATCAGACAAAATGTAAACTCGTAGTTCTCGCATTCAGCGATCGCTGCGCTGCTGCATGGGATGCGGAGCGCACTGGTGGTGCCCGGTGGAACTACGTACCACAGCTGAATTCAGCCTAGCTACGATCGTATTGGAATTTTTAACGTGGCATCTGAGGGTATTATCAAGATGGAATACGGCATGACTTCTTGCGTCTTTCTTGGTCCTGCCGGAAGAAGTCGTATGATCGTGACCGTGTCACGCAGTGCTGCAGATCAAGCAACTCTAGCGGCAGGGCCGAGAAAGACGCAAAAAGTCGTTCCTTCTTCCATACCCTCAGAAGCTACATCAGAAAAACCCAAGTATAGTGTCGAAAATCCTGTCGATGTCTAGATTAGCCCTAGATTACAAACACGCAAATACTGCCGAAAGCTTTACCCACCCCGTTCCTCTCACAGCCCGTTTCTCAAACTCTAGGTCACTTCTTTGTGTGGCTAGCCAGTGAAGTACATACAACCTTGTGCGCGTAGTACCTATTTCCGGTAAACCATTTTAGCACGCGTTGTCCAATAGACACCGCCTTTGTAGTTACTTCCGAGATATTTTGGCGCTGTATTGGCTAATATTGTAAATAATGAATAAGAACTCATCTCGTAGCATTTAACTTTTGCTCTGAACATTTAGCTATCAGAATGGGACGTCGGCTATCGTAACAAAAGTAGCATGACTGCTGAAGCTTCTCAAAAGCCATGTGTGGACAGCACCAAGCTAGTGAGAGTGAAAGTCGTCATTTAGGTATATCCATAAAAAAAGTATCTTGTAACTCCATATCATACATGTTCAATCCATTAAATTTAGTGTTTCGTTGTCAAAATGAGTTCTTTATCTTTACCCAAAGTAGAAATAAGTCCCTGCAGAAGAGAACCATGGGAACCTTCCGGGGTATAATACTCTCAACATGTATGAGACTAATGACCGTAACAGTTGGCGCGCCCGGAAATATCAATCATATCACCTTTCATGATAACCAACAAGACATTCTCCGTGATTATCCCATTGTAATTGTGTTCTGATCTTTTTCAAGGTTTGAAAATACTGTCAGTGATCCTAAAATGCCCCTCCCCCAGGCCATGAAAGCAGTCGTCGGAGAGGAGGCGTTGAACCCTGATGATTTGCTGTACTTGGAGTTCCTTTCGAAGTTCGAGAAACAGTTCATCACTCAGGTATACGGGAAGAGTCCGACATCATTTTGAACTCTGCATTTCTTATGGTTCAAAACATCTGAAACCGGTTCAAATGCCATCAATTGTTCAATTGAAATAATAATAATAATAATAATAATAATAATAATAATAATAATAATAATAATAATAATAACGTAATACAATAATTATTAAAAGACTTCAAAATAATACAGAACTCTGGTAACATGTTTAAGAAAGGAACAGTGAGCTTTAAAAACAGTGCAAATTCGAACAAAAAAAGTTTAAGAAAAAAAAGGGCTTTCAAAACAATGTTTATTTCTAACAACTATGTTTAAGAAAGAAAAAGTATGTTTTTGAGACAATGTTTAATTCAAACAATTCAGATTAATTCTCAACAACAATGTTTAAGAAAGGAAAAGTCATCTTTTGAAACAAAGCTAACTTCGGACAACAATGTTTAAGAAAGGTGAAGTGGGCATTTGAAACAATGCTAAATTCAGACCACAATGTTTAAATTAGAGGTGCTAAACCGCAAAGTATCGTGAAAAATTGCGCAAAAAGAACTGAAATTTTCGAAAATTCTTACATGACTTCTTTAAAAATCTGTATTTAAGAAACAGATTTCATTAAGGGAAAAATCTCTACCTTTAATATTTTAGTTGTAGAAACACTCCGAAAATATTTTGAACTTTTGCAATTTTCGAAAAATCAGTGCTTTTAACGATCATGAGACCTGCACCATTCTCTTAAACATCCTTCAGTCTATCCAACAACAAAATGAAATAAAAAATGAAGGAACCATTTTTTTTCAATATTTGGAAAATGTCGCAAGGGCTTTATGTAAAGTACCCACCAAAATTAAAACATCGATTTCAAATTCAAAGGGCCAGCCACATCATTCACATCGATCGACGAATATCAGTCTTGGAGAAAATCGGCTGAACAGTTCAGTCGCTATCGTTATTCACAGACGGACTGAGACTGACAGAACTTTTTCGGTACCAAGGAGCCACGTATCATGGATACTGGCTACACCATGAGTTAGATAATTATTTCTAAATTTAGCAAAAGGATCGATAGCAAGGCCCTGTAAAGATTCCCACAGACCGGTGCGGAAGATCCGCAGCCTACGCGGATTGGCCGCAGCGGAAGTTTCGCGTCACGTGTTGCCTTATGAGCACATTCAGACCTGCGCGTCAGGCGAGCGTCGCGGCAACGGATTGGCAGCGTTTAATCGGCGGCGAAATTTGTAACGCAGTCAGGCGCGTTTCTTCCGCTGCAGCTCGAGTTTCGTGGAAGTCCACCCCTGTTCGGGAGTCTTCGCTCTCCTCTGGGTCGAGCGTCCCTGCCAACCGTCACCAAACGCTGACTCGTAATTGACGCTCCGCTGTGAACGGTCCCGCGAATTCCGCGGTCACGTCTAGCTCGGAACTCTCCGTGCCGCACCCGCTGCGGATCTACCGCGCTGGTATGAGGGAATCTTTACTCTGCCCTGCTTTCGCCGCGAGATCGTAGGTGTGAGTGGTCATGTAAGGCGAGCCCCACCTGTGCACTGAGATCGAAAGTGGATGAGGTGGTCTAAAGTGAGCCAAGTTTTTTCTGCGGAAAATTGGTTGTTTTTGGCGCAGCGCCGCATTACATGAGCTTCTCCCTACTCCGTGGCGAGAAAGTAAAGAGGCGTGGTGAGCGCAAGAGAGCGCGGGCCGTGCGCAGGACCTGAACGAGAACCGCAGCGTGTTCCAGTCGCTGGACCTGGGGTGGAAGGTGCTGCGCACGTTCCCCAGGGAGATGCTGAACCGCATCCCGGAGGACACCCTGGCCGAGTACTACGCGCCTCGCCGCACCCGGCGCAGGGGCCGCCGCCGCACCTACACCACGCGCAAGACCTTCACCAAGACGCTCAACGTGCGCTCAGCTCTGCTCGCCACCTTTCCTCCCCTCCCTCTCCTCTCCACCTTCCCCCTCTTTTCCACTTCCCTCTCCCCTCCACTTCCCTCTCCTCTCCACCTCCCTCACGTCTCCTCCTCCCTCTCCTCACCACTTCCCCTCCCCCACCTACCTTTCCTCACCACCTTCCCCCTCCTCTCCTCCCACCTCCCTCTCCCCTCCACCTCCTCTTCTACTCTCCACATATCTCCCTCTCCTTTCCTCCTCCTTTCCTCTCCTTCCCTCCTCCTTTCCTCTCCTTCCCTCCTCCTTTCCTCTCCTTCCCTCCTCCTTTCTTCTCCTTCCCTCCTCCTTTCCTCCTCCTTTCTTCTCCTTCCCTCCTCCTTTCCTCTCCTTCCCTCCTCCTTTCCTCTCCTTCCCTCCTCCTTTCCTCTCCTTCTCTCCTCCTTTCCTCTCCTTCCCTCCTCCTTTCCTCTCCTTCCCTCCTCCTTTCCTCTCCTTCCCTCCTCCTTTCTTCTCCTTCCCTCCTCCTTTCCTCTCCTTCCCTCCTCCTTTCCTCTCCTTCCTCTCCTCCTTTCCTCTCCTTCTCCTTCCTCCTTTCCTCTCCTTCCTCCTCCTTTCTTCTCCTTCCTCCTCCTTTCCTCTCCTTCCCCGCTCCTTTCCTCTCCTTCCTCCTCCTTTCCTCTCTCCTTTCTTCTCCTTCCTCCTCCTTTCCTCCTTTTCTCCTTCCCTCTCCTTTCCTCTCCTTCCTCCTCTTTCCTCTCCTTCCTCCCTTTCCTCCTCCCTCCTCCTTTTCCTCTCCTTCCCTCCTCCTTTCCTCTCCTCCCTCCTCCTTCCTCCTTCCCTCATCTTTCCTCTCCTTCCTCCTCCTCCTTTCCTCCTCCTTTCCCTCCTCCCTCCTCCCTTCCTCTCCTTCCCTCCTCCTTTCCTCTCCTTCCCTCCTCCTTTCCTCTCCTTCCCTCCTCCCTTTCCTCTCATTCCCTCCTCCTTTCCTCTCCCTTCCCTCCTCCCCCTCCTCCCTCTCCTTCCTTTCTCCTTCCCTCCTCCTTTCCTCTCCTTCCCTCCTCCTTTCCTCTCCTTCCCTCCTCCTTTCTTCTCCTTCCCTCCTCCTTTCCTCTCCCCTCCTCCTTTCCTCTCCCTTTCCTCCTCCTTTCTTCTCCTTCCTCCTCCTCCTTTTCTCTCCTTTCCTCCTTTCTCTCCTTCCCTCCTCCTTTCCTCTCCTTCCCTCCTCCTTTCCTCTCCTTCCCTCCTCCTTTCCTCTCCCTCCTCCTTTCCTCTCCTTCCCTCCTTTCCTCTCCTTCCTCCTTCCTCTCCTTCCCTCCTCCTTTCCTCTCCTTTCTTCCTTCCCTCCTCCTCTCCTTCCTCCTCTCCTTTCTCCTTCCCTCCTCCTTTCCTCTCCTTCCCTCCTCCTTTCCTCTCCCCTTCCCCCTCCTCCCTCCTCCTTTCCTCTCCTTCCCTCCCTCCCTTCCTTTCCTCTCCTTCCCTCCTCCTTTCCTCTCCTTCCTCCTCCTTTCCTCTCCTTCCCCTCCTTTCCTCTCCTTCCTCCTCCTCTTCCCTCCTCCTTTCCCTCCTCCTTTCCTCCTCTTCCTCCTTCCCTCCTCCTTTCCTCTCCTTCCCTCCTCCTTTCCTCTCCTTCCCTCCTCCTTTCCTCTCCTTCCCTCCTCCTTTCTTCTCCTTCCCTCCTCCTTTCTTCTCCTTCCCTCCTCCTTTCTTCTCCTTCCCTCCTCCTTTCTTCTCCTTCACTCTTCGCAATCCCTTTCTCTCCTTTCCTCCATTTTTCTCTCCTCTTTCCCAGTTTCTCTTTTTCCCCTCTTTCTCTCCCTTCCGGCCCCTTCATTACTTTATCGTCCTGCTACCTTTCTGCCTGTACTTCTGGTACCCTTCCTCCTCTCTCTCTCTCTTCTCTTTTTCTCCCCTCCACCTTGTCCCCCTCTGCCTCCCTTTCTCTTCGCCATTTCCTTCTCATCCATTCCTTCTCATTCTCCTCTTTCTATCCTACTCCTCTTCTGCCCAACTTCCTCCAGTAGTCTCCTCTTTCGCTCCTTCTCCTCTCCTCTTCCTTCTCCCCTCTTTTCGCGTTCTCTATTCTTTGCAACCCCTTTCCTCGCCTCACTCCTAGCATCTGCATCAATCTGCTCTCTCTCTCTCTCTCTCTCTCTCTCTCTCTCTCTTTCTTTCTTTCTATCTTCCCATTTCCATCTCCTCTCTTTTTCTTTTATTATCCTTCTTCCTCTTCCTTCTTTCCCTCATTCTTTGCGTACCATTTGTCTTCCCCCTTTACCTCCTCCCCTTGTTCACTTTCTCCATTCCTTCCATCACTTTTTCTTCTTCTTATTCCTCGTACTCTCTTCTCTACTCTTCTTTTTCCTCCTCTCCCTTTTACGCCAGTTATCCTTTTAATCGCCCGTCTGTTCCACGCTCGCCTTCTTTTGGCATTTCTCCATTACTCTTTCACTTCCTAATCTTCCTCGTCCCCTACTATTTTTCCAATTTGTGTTTCCTCTTTCCTCTCCCTTCACCACCTTTTCCTTTCCTACTCCATTTTTTTCTCTTATCGACCCTCATCCTCCTTGCGGGCTCCTGTTTTCCCTGCTCCTTCCATTCCTTGTCTTCTTTAATTCTTTATTTCCTTGATTTCTTTTCTTTGTCCTACTTCCTTCTCTCATCCTCCTTCGTCTATTTTATTACATCCATCTTCCCCTCCCTTCCCTGTACTCTTTTCCTTCTCTTTGTGTTTTCAAGAAGATATTCCTTTTCTTCTTCCCTTTCTTATTATTCATCTTTCTCAAATACTTATTTTCATCGTTTCCTTTTGTTCTCCCCATTTTTGTATTTACCGTCTGCTTATTTATTTATCTTCTGATTTATTATGATTTTATATAAGTTCTCCTCGTTCTGCACTTTACGAATTGTCGAAGAAACATCGCAATCTTCTCCGTGTATATTGCTTGTAATGTTACGCCTTCTATCTGTATTTAAATTAATAATTAAGTACAAATAGTTAATTTGCAATGCATTTATTAGAATGTAACGAAATGTTTTGGCCATTAAAAGTCTCTTGAAGTAAAAAAAAAATTTTGGCATTACAGGCTGTTGCGAATCGCGGCTTAAAGTTCGAGAAGAAAGAAATGGACGAAAAACAGGGAGATACTGGGTAAGGCAAGTCCCAGTTCACAGAATGGGCACGAAAACATCTTCGTACTCTGGCACTGACGAAATAGTATATTCTATGCTCCGACTTTTACATAGCAGTTCTTCAAGGTTACGAGTTGGACGGAGAGGGGGACACTGTCATCCGATCTGAAGCTTCGTTACGACTTACATTTTTAGTATTAGAGCTCCCAATTGGATGACAAAATCCTCCTCTCCTTCGAGCTCGTGACATTGAAGTGCCATAATGTAAAAATCGGACTCTCATTTATTTGAAGGCCGTTTTACACGGTACAGATTTCGTGAATATTGTTGATTTTTACAGTTGATTTTTTCATACAGAAAACATACAGTGTGACTCTTGCGGCAGACTCGTACACTAATATCGTCCAATCGACCATCCTTTGCAATTTTGTGGTTAGGTTAGGTGCGGTTCTTGAGATGTTGTGAATTGGTGTGGCGGATTTGAATTCTCGCCGTTTCTGGGAAGTTTGTTTCACTGTATTTTGAAAAAAAATGTATCTCGCTTCTGCGGCCATGACATTCTCTATTCGAAGCGTTTTCTGCACATGCTCTAAATTCCTCGCAGCCACAATCATACTTTGACGATGATGACGATATTTATATTTTTCTCTCCATGTTTATCATTAATACTTCAAAAAAGTTAATGAGCTCAAAACGCACGTACACATACGTAGCAAATCAATGAACTCGGACGGCGCAATTTAGGAATTCATTTTTGTGCCGGCAGAGCCCCTGGCGGCGTCTCGTGACAACTCGTACAGGAAACGTGAAGACCGTGTAAGCACGACTTTTGGCTTTTATACTTCTAGTTCGGGATCATGAATTTCTGTACTGTTTCTGCATGAGAAGCTGCACAAAAACTGTACCGTGTAAAAGTGACTTTAGACTTTCTCAAAACATTCCTAATGAATTTTTCACGGCTCTCTTTGCACATCCATATTTGAAAATATTTGTTTTACAAAAGTGCTCGTTTCCATAGCGGAATGCATGCACAATTTTTGCTCTTCATATTTGAAAAAACTGTTCTACAAAAGTGCTCGTTTCCATAGCGCAATGCAAGCACAAGTTTTGCTCTTCATACTTGAAAAAACTGTTTTACAAAAGTGCTCGTTTCCATAGCGGAATGCATGCACAATTTTTGCTCTCCATATTTGACAAAACTGTTTTACAAGTGTGCTCGTTTCCATAGCGGAATGCATGCACAATTTTTGCTCTTCATATTTGAAAAAACTGTTCTACAAAAGTGCTCGTTTCCATAGCGCAATGCAAGCACAAGTTTTGCTCTTCATACTTGAAAAAACTGTTTTACAAAAGTGCTCGTTTCCATAGCGGAATGCATGCACAATTTTTGCTCTCCATATTTGACAAAACTGTTTTACAAGTGTGCTCGTTTCCATAGCGGAATGCATGCAATAATTTTTGCTCTCCATATTTCAAAAACTGTTTTACAAAGTGTTTCGTTTCCATAGCGCAATGGAAGCACAAGTTTTGCTCTTCATATTTGAAAAACTGTTTTACAAAAGTGCTCGTTTCCATAGCGGAATGTATGCACGTTTTGTTTCATACTTGAAAAACCAGCCATGTGTTTGCTTCCATAGCGGAATGCATGCACACCTTGCTCTCCATATTTGAAAAACTGTTTTTGCCAGTGCTCGTTTCCATAGCGCAAAATGGAAGCAAAAATTTTAGTTCTTCATAGTTTGGTGAAAACTGTTTTCATAAAGTGCTCGCTCATTATTAGCGGAATGTGATGCACACGTTTTGATCTTTCATACTTAAAACTGTTTTACAAAAGTGCTCGTTTCCATAGCGGAATGCATGCACAATTTTTGCTCCATATTTGAAAAACTGTTTTGCCGTGTGCTCGTTTCCATATGGAATGAGAGCTGCACAAGTTTTGCTCCATATTTGAAAACTGTTTTACAAAGTGCTCGTTTCCATAGCGCAATGGAAGCAGCAAGTTTTGCTCTTCATACTTGAAAAAACTTGTTTTACAAATGTGCTGTTTCCATAGCATCAGTGCACAAGTTTCTTGCTATTTTTCATACTTGAAAACTGTTTTACAAAAGTGCTCGTTTCCATAGCGCAATGGAAGCACAAGTTTTGGTTTCTTCATATTTGAAAAACTGTTTTACAAAGTGCTCGTTTCCATAGCGCGGAATGCATGAACAAGTTTTGCTCTCCATATTTGAAAAACTGTTTTACAAAAGTGCTCGTTTCCATAGCGCAATGGAAGCACAAGTTTTGCTCTTCATACTTGAAAAAACTGTTTTACAAAAGTGCTCGTTTCCATAGCGGAATGCATGCACAAGTTTTGCTCTTCATACTTGAAAAAACTGTTTTACAAAAGTGCTAGTTTCCATAGCGCAATGGAAGCACAAATTTTGCTCTTCATATTTGAAAAAACTGTTTTACAAATGTGCTCGTTTCCATAGCGGAATGCATGCACAAGTTTTGCTCTTCATACTTGAAAAAACTGTTTTACAAAAGTGCTCGTTTCCATAGCGGAATGCATGCACAAGTTTTGCTCTTCATACATGAAAAAACTGTTTTACAAAAGTGCTCGTTTCCATAGCGCAATGGAAGCACACGTTTTGCTCTTTATACTTGAAAAAACTGTTTTACAAAAGTGCTCGTTTCCATAGCGGAATGCATGCACAAGTTTTGCTCTCCATATTTGAAAAAACTGTTTTACAAAAGTGCTCGTTTCCATAGCGGAATGCATGCACAAGTTTTGCTCTTCAAACTTGAAAAAAATGATTTTACAAAAGTGCTCGTTTCCATAGCGGAATGCATGCACAAGTTTTGCTCTTCATACTTGAAAAAACTGTTTTACAAAAGTGCTCGTTTCCATAGCGCAATGGAAGCACAAGTTTTGCTCTTCATATTTGAAAAAACTGTTTTACAAATGTGCTCGTTTCCATAGCGGAATGCATGCACAAGTTTTGCTCTTCATACTTGAAAAAACTGTTTTACAAAAGTGCTCGTTTCCATAGCGGAATGCATGCACAATTTTTGCTCTCCATATTTGAAAAAACTGTTTTACAAAAGTGCTCGTTTCCATAGCGGAATGCATGCACAATTTTTGCTCTCCATATTTGGGAAACCTGTTTTACAAAAGTGCTCGTTTCCACAGCGGAATGCATGCACAATTTTTGCTCTTCATATTTGAAAAAAATGTTTTACAAAAGTGCTCGTTTCCATAGCGCAATGGAAGCACAAGTTTTGCTCTTCATATTTGAAAAAACTGTTTTACAAATGTGCTCGTTTCCATAGCGGAATGCATGCACAAGTTTTGCTCTTCATACTTGAAAAAACTGTTTTACAAACGTGCTCGTTTCCATAGCGGAATGCATGCACAATTTTTGCTCTCCATATTTGAAAAAACTGTTTTACAAAAGTGCTCGTTTCCATAGCGGAATGCATGCACAATTTTTGCTCTCCATATTTGAGAAACCTGTTTTACAAAAGTGCTCGTTTCCACAGCGGAATGCATGCACAATTTTTGCTCTTCATATTTGAAAAAAATGTTTTACAAAAGTGCTCGTTTCCATAGCGGAATGCATGCACAATTTTTGCTCTCCATATTTGAAAAAACTGTTTTACAAAAGTGCTCGTTTCCACAGCGGAATGCATGCACAATTTTTGCTCTCCATATTTGAAAAAACTGTTTTACAAAAGTGCTCGTTTCCACAGCGGAATGCATGCACAATTTTTGCTCTCCATATTTGAAAAAACTGTTTTACAAAAGTGCTCGTTTCCATAGCGGAATGCGTAGTGCAACTACTAGCTTCTTCGAAAGACGAGTGGTTTGACTGAGTTTGCTCAGGGAAACAACTGTTACCTTTGTAGCGAATATGACCGGGAGGTATAAAATTCTGATTTCCAACAGTTGTGGATTTTCAACACTAGCTAAATGACTACATCGAAATTACCCGCTGTCTGGAGAAGAAATGTTGCGGCTTGTTGCTCTGATCGGTAGTTTCCCTTGATTGCAAATTGAACTGTTGCACTAACCAATGTGGTCTCTTTCACAGGACGGGTGAAAAAAAGAGTGTCCTGGCTGATATCATGACTCGTGGCTCCCACAATGCGCCGCCAAGGTAGAGATGTTCCCTTAACAGCTAAGTTGTTATTTCTTAATAGTTAATGGTTCGAAACCGGTAAGCGAAATAAGTTATGTTGTGTACCCTGTAATTGATTTTTTATAGGTTAAAATTCATTATACTCCAACTTGTGGCGTAGAGACTGAATTATAAGAACATGTCTCATTAGCCCATAGCACATTTCCCCATAGCACGTCACAGCTCATTTCCCCATAGCACGTCATACGCAGTTTTAACTGTTTTTTGACGAAAAATAAATAAATAAATAAATAGCCATTTTGTAAGAAAACAGATTTACGGCAGCCAGTCAAATTTTGACTCGAGAATTAAGGACAACTTGTACTATCTACGAGTATTTCAAGAATTTCATTTTATCCAGTATAACCACTTGTCTTATACGATACATAGTGCGTCTCGGAATATATGTTACGAACGTCTAGGAAATGTAGAGAAGTTGAAAATAATCACTTTTACCCAATGAAGATATTGTGGAAAATTCCATATTACGGAGTTAAATGCACTGATGCATGTGGCCTAAGTTCAAATACAAGCAATTGTATTTTTCATGAAAAATTATGAATCCAGAATCAATCGGCAAATGTTACCTTTCCCGCTTCTGTGGATATCGTGTTCCTTACTACAGAACGACGGGATAATTTGCTTTATTTATTTATTTATATATTTATTTATTTTACGTCAAAAAAAAACAGTTAAAAACTGCGTATGACGTGCTATGGGGAAAAGTGAATTGTGTGCACATTTTCAAAATTGCTTCCCCAAAGTTTCGCCAAACTTCCAATATCCTGAGCTAAGTCGCTATTGTACTTGAGTTTTTCTAACGTGGCGGCTGAGGGAAGTATCTCCAAGATGGAATTTGGCACAACTTTTTGAATCATTCTCAGTCCTGCCGCTAGAGTCGCTTGATCTGCAGCACTGCTTGATGCGGTCGCGATCATGTGACATCTTGCGGCAGAACCGAGAAAGACGCAAAAAGTCGTGCCGAATTCCATCTCGGAGATACTACCCTCAGCCGCCATGTTAGAAAAACCCAAATATAAACGGGTTTAAAAACTTATTTTCGACCTAAATTCTGACGTCCATTCCCTCCCAACTCGATCTAATCAACAACACTTGTGTCCATGGTCAACAACACTTCCAGTCCAGGCAACAACACTTGTGTCCAGTCCAGTGAACAACGACACAAAAGGTCCAGACAACAACGCTTGTGTCCATGGTGTCCATTCCCTCTCAACACGATCCTCAACAACACTTGTATCCATGGTAACGGACGCTACATCCATCAATTGTCTCTTTGACGACGAATTAATGCAACTCGTACAAGATTCATATTTTCACATCGTAACAGGCAATTTCTCCTCAAGGTACGCGCAGATGATTGGCAGGTACATGAAATCTGATCGACTGTCGCAGAACGTTACCTGGCGAACATGCGTTCACAAAGGGTTGCCTCAAAATCAAAGGGGAAGGTTCCAGGTAAAAATGTTCACTTCAGATTGTCCAGTCTGAGAAAGGTCCATCTACAAAAATATCTAACGCATAATGACCATTACAAAACGTCCAGTCACAAAAGGCCGCTAACAGAAATGTTCAATAAAAAAGGTCCAACAAACGAAAATGTCCAAAAATGTTTCTGTGATATAAACATGCATTCACACCATAAAAACAGAGCACCCCATTTACACAATTCAATTGCTTTTTATTTCTGTGTAATTTTTCTTTGCGATCAAATACATTAATTTCTTTAGTAAATAATAAACAATGTACATATTTCTGAAGGGTTTACATGTTCCTAAAATGTAAATATTTTGTGCATAGAAAGTATTTTTTTCAAACCAACTTTTGAGCGGTTATTGCGACTCAGCCATTTAAAATATCCAAGGAGTTTATTAGACAAATTATGCTTAGAATTGTCTTATGAGCTTATTTTCGAAGTTTCGCTGTTTTCTCCCTGGACACATATATACATGTATATACATGTTATTTATATTTTATTAGTATTTGTAATAATTTTATTAATATTTTCATATTTGTTTGATATGCAGATTCCATAATAATAATAATAATAATAATAATAATAATAATAATAATAATAATAATAATAATAATAATAATAATAATAATATAAATAATGAAGAGCTCGAAGGTAATTTTTCACGAGATATCTTACTGATTTCTCTCTGAGCTGGCTCATTAAATAATAATTATTGTTTCGTTGCTGTTAATAAATCGATGTATCAGTTATAACTTCCCTCCATCTTCTCCTCATCTTCAGTATTACAGTTTTGCTTCTGAAGCATGCAGGACAGAATCGCTTAAAGAGACATTTCGTTTCCCCGCTCATGCCCAGCCCAGCCCACCCCACCCCACCCCACCCACTCTGTGCAGCTCGAAAAGATTACGAGCCGCGTACCTGCGCGCCTCAACCCTTGACTGGGAAAAACACAGAAAGAGGAAAGTTGCTGCAGCTTATGACTCGACGGTCGCCTGTTCCTCTGTTGCCTCGACGTGCCAGGCACGGCTATCTTGAAAGGAGGCAAAGAGACGTGGTTGCCAAATTACCGAAACAAGAACAAGTGCTCTCAGACAGACACACGTATACACACACACACATATTGTGATGGACCCTGATTTTCGGTCCGATACAACAATAATTTTAAGATAAGATGGGGGACAAGTAATCTTTTTCGTGAATGTGCTCTGGGTATTCGTGCATATACATTGGAAATACAAATTATAATACAAAGAACATAAAATAATTTATTTCAAACTCTTCATTACAATTTGCGTCTCTTTTTACTTTTCCAACCTTAAATGCTAATGAATGACTGCTACCCTTATTAGCATTTCCTAAAAAAAAGACTGCTCAACAATTGAAAACCTGACTTTTGGATCGGCGACACTGCTAGCCACGGGCACCTCGGCGGGGGGGGCGCTCTCCGGCGGGGCTCGGCGTCGCTCGGCTGTTCTCGGCCCCGGTCACTTCCCGAGGCCTGGGCGGCCGCTGCTTGATTTGTTCTGCTCGGATCACCTCATGTCTTCGGCCGTTATCCACTCGTCACTCGTTTCATCCGGGCATTATTGAGGTTCTGCTCTCATCCGCACCATCCGCACCGTCGACTTCGTGGATGCGCTACTCACGATAGTACTGTCTACAGTCCTCGCCGGATGTTTCGCTCAGTTCGCACCACCACGTGGTGTGACTCGTCTACCGACTGATCTCTGGCACTCTCCCAGTCCTTAGCGTTACAATTCCTAATTAGATTTTGTAGATTGTTCACCATGCTCACCTCCACATCGATTCTCACTTTACTCACTTTCCATCGGCACGCATCACATCTCCCCAGTTCCTTAATTCCTTCACAAACCACACAAGTACTCGTACACGCACCCGTTCCGTCTCCTCTCGAGTTCTTTCTCTCACTGCCCGTCTTCTCTCGTGCTGTTCGCACCTCTTCTCGCTCGCCGCGTGACCCTGACTCGTTCAGAACTGGTCAGTCGGCAACGGCCATCGCTACCGCGTAATTTAACTGAGTCGGTCGCTGCACCTCTGTTTAGAAACGCGATGCGTTTCACACACACACACACACACACACACACACACACACACACACACACACACACACACACACATATATATATATATATATATATATATATATATATATATATATATATATATATATATCACATCATTGTTTTCTTCTGTCTAGTGAAACGGAAGATCACAGCGAGAGCCATACAGAAGAAGTGGTTGCTGGGGAAGGGTAAGTCTCAGTTCATGAGAATGGAGGTTAATTCTGCTAACGTATCCAAAGAACTTTTCTATGAATGTTTACTTATTACTTTGCTCTAGAATTGACAAAGCAAACACTAGACCATCATTCGTGCGCTTTTCGTTTCGATTGTTCCCACACCTTCATGCTCAGTGGCGCAACCAAGGCTAGTCAAGCTTGAGACACTCTTCGAGAAGTCAACGGAATATATTCACAAATATAGATCACACTAAGTTTCTGTAGGAACGAAATTTGAATACGTTACAAATAATTATGCCAGTGAAGCAATCACAGCACGTACTGTCTCACAGCGCTAACGACGGTGTAAAATTAAAATTCTACTTCAAACTATCTCGTGGTCCTCTCGTAGCTCAGAGCGAAGTCGCTCACCTTTCACAAAGCAGGTCCAGGTTCTATTCCCGTCGAATCTCATGTGAAATTTGTTCCAACAAAACGCCAGAGTTTGGCTGCTTCACAAGGGCTAGTACAACCCCTGTGAAGTGTTCTAAACCCTACCCCAATCCTTATTCCTTCCCAATTCTGGCCGCTGGTGTTTCTAACCCGCACAAGTGTTTCTACCCAGCATTTGCATTCCATGATGGGTTTCGAACTCAGGTTCTCAGGTTTAGCATGCCAGTGACGTCATCCGTGCACTACCACTTCACAGCTAAATTCAAACTTCCAAACAGTTTAAAACCATAAAAAAACTTTGCATTTGCAATTTTCGAAAACTCGGATATTTTACATGATATTGTTTCAAGATTTAATTTTAAACAACAGAGTTGATTAAGAAAAATCTTCAATATTTTAGTTGTAGTAAGACGCTGAAAAGATTTTAAATTTTTTGCTATTTTCGAAAATTAAGAGATTTCACCGAAAATCGGACCTACGCCATTTTTATAAGCGTATTTTGTTTTCCGAGAAGAAACCTCTTAAACTAGTCGTGCTAAAACAGCAAATACTTTCTCGTTCCTAAGTATCGTTTATGTAATAATATTGTACCACATACCAATTAACGCTCCGCAAATGAAGTTCAAAATGTAACGCAGAATACCAAACGTGTACCCCACACTAATATTATGCAAGATTGCTTTGAAATAGGAAGTAACTACGGATGAACTACAGACTAACAGATGAACATTATGTCTATTTTGACCAGTCAATATATAAAAAAGGTAAATTCAATAGAATTAATAAACTTTATTTTGATGTTTCTCTTTTAGTAAACCAAAACACTTCATAAAAATATCACTTTTAAGATCACTCCTGTTTTTTTTGGGGGGGGTATTCATGAATACTTTTATCGGTTTAGTGTCGGAAGTTTTATTTCAGATATCATGACGAACACTTAAATCATCTTGGCGTACTCGTTCTGTTTCTTGTTTCTCGCCCCTCGCGCCCATCTTCGAACTTGGGCTGAAAAAGACCGTTCAGGAAGTGAAGAGACTGCCGGTTCCTCTCCCAGCAAGCACTTCGTTGCAGTCGGTATTGTGTTTGCAGTCAATCCTTAGTCAATCCTTCAGTCTGTCCAAGTTCTTGTCAAGGTCCAATACAAAGTTTCTTCTTTTACAATATTTTATATGTTACAAGTTGCCTCGACTTTGTCCTTTGGAATGCACAAACATGTACTAAGAACATTCACTCACTAGGACAGATATAGACTGACGCGATGATTCGAAAACGTAACTGGAATTTTGAGAGCGTTTCAATAATGCCACTTGCATTTGAATCAAAATATTGACGTGCCAATCCAAGAAGAATGATGTTCAAAATAATTCATAAGGAATAAAAATTGGTTACGCGGAATACAAGCGGAGTACAAATGCACGCCAGTGCTTATTATTAGTTAGTACACGTAAAACTCCTTAAAATTATTACAATATTTAATACGTCATAGTCAATTGAAGTATTTCGGGTAATGTAACGAAATATCAATATCACATAATAAGCGAAACCTATACAAAAAAAAGTGAGATTGGGGTACACATGTACCCCGCTTGGTAGGCGGAGGGTTAAACAAACTTAAGTTCATAACGATTTATTTTATTTGACCATTATGCCTTATATTTATTGTATTTTCTTGTATATAACTATACTTTAATAAATTGAATTCATAAAAATGTTGTATTTGTTGTGTTGGTATTACATCGGGTCATAAAGTATTTGAAAGACTGGACATAAAGAATCAGAAAGGCCTGCAAGGGTATTGACAATAATGTTATTTGTTGTTTTTTGTTGTTGTTTTTCGAGTCCATACACACACAGCAATGAACTAGTAAACCATAGAATTATTTTTCGCTAAGTCTCCAAGATATTCTAAGTCCATTCTTAACTGTTTCATGTTCTTTTAAATGAATGGATTACACGTTACACGAATTACACGTTACTCCTTGTCTGAACATGTAAAGCTAAATTCTCTATACGTTTTCACGTCCCAAGAAAATTTCCCCACATTCCCGTTATTAATCGAAGAACAAACATTTCGTTTCCATCTGCATTCATAATTTAGCATGTGTATAGGTTAGGGTAGGAACACTAGAATTTAAGAAAACGTTCACACAGTACATTTCTCCCCAAAGTTCGTCACACTCAGTTTTCCGTTTTTGACGTTAAATAAAACATACGAATAAGTAAATAAATAAAACACCCTCTTAATGGTTGCATGACAATGTTCAACAAAGAGAAGAATTGAAAAGAAATTCACATTTCATTACCTTATCTTGTCGCCGTTCAATAATGAACATCTCAAATTTTCATCGCTGCATTCGGAGCGAAAAGTTTTGTTAACAATCCTTTCAAAGAACGCTCATTTTCTTTCTGAATTCAAAATTCAAGTAGTATATGGCTTAGAATAGGAATCACCGAATTTTGAAAACGTGCACCGAATTCATTTCTCCCCATAGCATGTCACACACAGTTTTTAACTGTTTTGACGTAAAATAAATAAATGAATGAAAAGGATTTCAGAACTGAGTCAGGGCGTGTGCTCTACGCAGTGAGATTACAGACAGCGGTTCTTGATCTGTCCAACTGATAGAACTCGAAAAATAAGAATTTTGAATAATGAGCGTTTTTATATTATTATTATTATTATTATTATTATTATTATTATTATTATTATTATTATTATTATTATTATTATTATTATTATTATCATCATTATTATTATTATTCTGCTGGCATATGTATGCGCAAACGAGAAGCATTTCTGGACACATATATTTGAATGATTTTGTAAGGGCATTAGTCACTATTTTTATTTTTACTTTATTAGAGTTTCGAAATTGAGACATTCCTACATTTCGATTACTAAATATCGGTGGATTTGTTATCACGAAATTATTCATGCTTAAATTTTAGGAAAACACAAACTGAACACAAAGTAATTAATTTACTTATTTTTCATTCCAGTCGAAAGGGGTCCGTTAAGGATCGTGAAGTGGAAGCCACCTTGAACATTGTAGCGCGGAAAAGGTAATCATGCTCTTCCCAAAGAAAATGTCGGGAGTAAATAAACGGAGAACAAAAACTACGCCAACTTCAAAAATAAACTACAACAGCACATATAGTGCTACAACTAAACACATTTTCTGGAATTATTTCTAACTGCTCCTCAGAATAATACTACTACCTGACCCTGCAAAAGGGTTTTCAGCAAGCAATTTTTTTTCGCACCTAGACTCGAACCCAGGTCCGCCGAGTTGACTCGCCGCGCGCCTTGCGTCTACGCCATCGAAACAATTTAACTCAGCCCGACGTTTTTTAAAAATTTGTTGCGTCTTACTCATCTTAAAGCCCCTGATCCCCGTCTTTTCGCCCCTGATCGAACGTTGAGTACGGAGTAATCCTTCATTAATATTTTGTTATTTTATCAGCGCGCTTCTGGATTCCAGAGGGCGCTGTGTGTGTGTGTGTGTGTGTGTGTGTGTGTGTGTGTGTGTGTGTGTGTGTGTGTGTATATATATATATATATATATATATATATATATATATATATATACAGTATACATATACATATACATATACAGTATACATATGCACACACACACACACACACACGTCTCCTCTCGTCTTGCCAGTTGCCGAGAGGGCCGCCAGATAGCATCTCAGCGTACGCGCCTCTTACTTCACGCGCTCCTGCGTCACTACCCAGCGGCCAGAATGGGGAAGGAATTAGGAAAGGAGTAGGATTTAGGACACTTTACAGAGTGTTAAACTACCCCGGTGAAGCAGGCCAAATCGTTTTGTAGGAAGAAATTTCACATGTGCTTGTCCGGGAACCGACTGGAATAGAACCCGGACCTCCTTGCTGAAAGGCGAGCTACTTCGCTCTGAGCCAGGAGACCCCTAAAAATCTATCAAATCTCTCAACCCAATCTTTCTTTAAAGATCCGCTTAAAAATCTAATCGTCTCAACCCAATCTGTCTTTAAAGATCCGCTTAAAAATCTAATTGTCTCAACCCAATCTGTCTTTATAGAACAGATATCATTAGCCTTAATTCTCAATGTTCAGTATTTTTCTTTTCAGTCTCGACCACAACTGAGTCCTGAAATGTACATCACAATAGTTACGATTGATTTCCACTAACACAAACTTGGCTAACATATTCTGTTTCTAAATAAGTAATTTTTCCGTGTTCTAACGTCATCAAAAGGTTATTGTCTCGATTAGTTTGTGCAGCACTTTCCTTTAGGATATTTGGTATATCACAATATCTAAATTTTAAAGAATGGGCTATTTAAACTCCTTTTTTTAAATTATTGGTGACATGTATGTCACTAATTTCCAAAGGACGCACAAATTGAAACTGTTGGGAGCTGTTTTTGAGACTATAATTATTTAAAAATTGCAAATTCTTAAGGAAAATAACACAAAATTACTACCATGTTTTGAAAAATTTTACATATCCATATTTCAAGATTATTTAAATAACGAATTTCATTCAATTATAATTAGAAAGTGTGAAAAAATATCTCTGTACGGTGCTGAGTTGTGGGAAATCTGAAAATGAAATGTGGCAAAGTTAGAGGCACTGGAAATGGAGTTTTGGAGACAAATCTGTTGTGTAAAGTTAATGGAGAAGATAAGAAATGAAAACATTGAACAGCAAATAAATTACACTTCGGATGCATTGGATGCGACTAGCCGACGGTAGGTCGGCGCCGGATCTCGCCATCCAGCGGGGGATGATCTCCGCCATCTCTTGAAGGAAAAAACATGCACAACACTAACGGGACTAAT